>PVLC010032700.1:0-18008 GCA_004027655.1 Graphiurus murinus
CTGAGGCTGGCCGCGAACCCGGATCCTCCGGTCTCAGCCTCCCGAATGCTGGGATTACAAGCGTGCGCCACCACGCCCGGCCACTTAGTACTTTTTAATGAATGAATAAATGCGTACTGGGGATTGAACTCAGGGGCATTCTACCTCCGAGCTATACCCCCCCGCCCTATTTTTTATTCTTTATTTTGAAACCCAGTCTCACTAAGTTGCGGAGTACCTCACTAGGTAGCTGCGGCTGGCCTCGAACCCGGATCCTCCAGTCTCAGCCTCCCGAATGCTGGGATTACAAGCGTGCGCCACCACGCCTGGCTCACTTAGTACTTTTTAATGAATGAATAAATGCTTTTTTTTTTTTTGCGGTACTGGGGATTGAACTCAGGGGCATTCTACCTCCGAGCTATACCCCCCCACCCTATTTTTTATTCTTTATTTTGAAACCCAGTCTCACTAAGTTGCAGAGTACCTCACTAGGTAGCTGAGGCTGGCCTCGAACCCGGATCCTCCGGTCTCAGCCTCCCAAATGCTGGGATTACAAGTGTGTGCCACCACGCCTGGCTGAATAAATGCTTATTAATTAGAACCATGTTTATGACTATTTTGCCAATGAAAAGGAGAATATATTTAATTAGAAATTTCATTAATTGGTAAGTCATAGCTACTTATCAAGAAAAATTTTATAGCCGGGCGTGGTGGCGCACGCTTGTAATCCCAGCATTCGGGAGGCTGAGACCGGAGGATCCGGGTTCGAGGCCAGCTTCAGCTACCTAGTGAGGCACTCCGCAACTTAGTGAGACTCGGTTTCAAAATAAAGAATAAAAAATAGGGCTGGGGGTATAGCTCGGAGGTAGAATGCCCCTGAGTTCAATCCCCAGTACCGAAAAAAGAAAAATTTTATAATTGAATTTCTATGTTTTATGTGTTGCACTTAAATTTATAGTTCTGAGAAAGTCAGGATGCCTCCTTAAGGTAATGCCCATTTTCATTCACAACAGAAAGCCCTCACTGATTTTTTTTTCCCTTGTTCTTAGCTTAATTGTTTTTGGGTCTTTTTTTTTTGGAACTGGGGATCAAACCCAGGGCACTGTGCTTGCAAGGCAAGTGCTTTACCACTAAGGTACATTCCAGTCCCCACTGCTTAGATTTTGACATGAACTGACGAAGAATACTAACCCACATTCAGATTACTGTAGTGGGATTCCTAAAATGTGGTTCTTGGAACAGCAGCATTAGCATTACCTGGGAGCTTATTAGAAATGCAAAGGTGGGCCAGGCTAGGTGGTGCACGCTTGTAATCTCAGTACTTGGGAGGCTGAGACCAGAGGATCCCGGTTCATGGCCAGCCTCAGCAACTTAGGCCCTCTGCAACTTAGTGAGACCCTGTTTCAAAACAAAGAATAAAAAATAGGGCTGGGGTTGTAGTTCAGAGGTAGAATGCCCCTGGGTTCAATCCCCAGTACTACCAAAAAAAAAAAAAAGAGAGAGAGAGAGAGAAATGCAAATGCTCTGACCTCAATTCAGACCCAACTAAATCAGAAATAATCAAACTTTGGAGGCAATCAAACAATCTATTTTAACAAACTCTTCAGGTAATTTGGTACTTGTTGAATTTTGAGAAGGATGCTCAAATTGCTAGCTATAGAACCATTTTCTTGAACTTATTTTTTGTGTGCTTGTGGTACTGGGGTCTCACCAAGTTATGAGATTTTTCACTACTTGGCTGAGACTGTCATCGAACCTGCAATCCTCCTGTCTCAACCTCCCAAGTACTGGGATTACAGGTTATGCACCACGACACCCAGCTCTTACGTGCCCTTTTTTGATGCAAAGGAAAAAATTGAGTCATAAGATTAATTAAGGTACCACTCAATTGTATTAGGTATATAAATATTACATATTGAACTATAAATAGTTTTTTCTTGGAACTATAAACTATCGCAAAAGAATGGCAGAAAAAAAACTTTTTTTCTTGCGGTACTGGAGATTGAACCCAGGGGCATTCTACCTCTGAGCTATACCCCCAGCCCTATTTTTTATTCTTTATTTTGAAACAGGGTCTCACTAAGTAGCCAAGGCTGGCCGCAAACCTGAATCCTCCAGTCTCAGCCTCCCAAGTACTGGGATTACAAGCGTACACCACCATGCCTGGCTACAAAATATATTTATTTGCCTTTTTTTTTTTTTTTGGTCCTGGGGATTGAATCCAGGGGTATTCTACCTATACCTCCAACCCTTTTTTTTTATTTTGAAACAGTCTTGCCAAGTTGCTGAGGCTGGCTTCAAATCTGTGATCCTCCTGTCTCAGCCTTCCAAGTACTGGGATTATAGGCATATTTGCTCTTCTTTTTTTTTTAAGTGGTACTGGGGATTGAACTCAGGGGCATTCTACCTCTGAGTTTACCCCCAACCCTATTTTTTATTCTTTATTTTGAAACAGGGTCTCACTAAGTTGCAGAGTGCCTCACTAGGTAGCTGAGGCTGGCCGTGAACCCAGATCCTCTGGTCTCAGCCTCCCAAATGCTAGGATTACAGATGTACGCCACCACGCCCAGCATATTTGTTCTTCTTGAATTTATAGTTTGGGGTCCTTCTTAGAAGGGTTAATTCCCAGCCGAGCATGGTGGCACATGCTTGTACACATGCAAGTACTCTCAGTACTTGGGAGGCTGAGACAGGAGGGTTGCAGGATCAAAGCCAGCTTTAGCAACTTAGCAAGGTTCTCCACAATATAGTGAGAAAGAAATAAAATTGAGCTATGGGTGTAGCTCAGAAGTAGCACATCCCTGGGTTCAATCCCCAGTGCCAAAAAAAGGGGGGGGGTAATTCCCATTTAGCAATAGTTTATATGAATTTAATCTTTAAGTGGTTCATTATATTTTGGCTTGTCCTAATTCTGTCATTTTGCCTTTGAGTTTTGCAGAATATTGTTTCCTTATGATTGAAAATATCTCATTTTAGTTCAAGAGTCCTCAAACAATAAATTCGATTTATCCTGAAGTCTTGCCAGGTAGATTTACTCTAATGTAGTTGCTATAATAGAAAGGGATTTATATTCCTGAGCATTGAAACCAGTGTCAATACCACTTTTTACATACTCATCCAGGTAATTTAAGTGATAGAGATATATTTCTCACCTGCATGAGTTCTGTGCCTAAATATATTCTCTCTTCTAGATATGGTCTCTCTGGCAGTGATGTCCTAGATAATGTAGCATATGCTCGAGGGTTCAACACAGACCATCAGACCCAGCTCCTTTATCAAGCATCAGCTATGATGGTAGAGTCCAGGTATGTACTCAGTAGAAGACACTAAATATGTTCCCAGAACCCTTTTTCTGAATCTTGTTGATAGTAGCTTAAATTAGAAATGGAGAGATTTGCTGGCCCTGGTGGTACCTGCCTATAATCCTAGTACTTGGGACTTTGAGACAGGAGGATTCCAGGTACAAGGATAGCCTCAGCAAGTAGTGAGACTTTCAGCAACCAAGTGAGACTGTTTCAAAACCAAATATAAAATAAGGCTTGGGGGGTATAACTTGGAGGTAGAATGCCCCTGAGTTCAATCCCCAGTACCACACACAAAAAAGGAGAGATTTAAGTTTTAGTTCCTATTATACTTGTCTCTCCAAATCAAACCCAGGGCTTCATGCATGCTAGGCAAGTACTTGACCAGTGAGCTACATCCCCAGCCCTTTTATTTTATTTATTTTTTTTATTTATTTATTTTTTTTTTTTTTTGCGGTACTGGGGATTGAACTCAGGGGCATTCTACCTCTGAGCTACACCCCTAGCCTATTTTTTATTCTTTATTTTGAAACAGGGTCTCACTAAGTTGTGAAGTGCCTCACTAGGTAGCTGAGGCTGGCCTCAAACCCGGATTCTCCGGTCTCAGCCTCCCAAATGCTAGGATTACAAGCACGTGCCACCACACCCGGCTCCCAAGCCCTTTTATTTTGAGATAGGGTCTCACTAAATTGCCCAGGCCAGCCTTGAAGTTGGTGATCCTCTTGCGTTGGTCTCCTGAGTAGCTGGAGTTATAAGTCTGTGCCACCACACCTAGCCCATTTTGACACTCTTCCTTCGTGGTCAAGACTCTAATAAAAAACTAATCCAGGTGGTGTGTGGTGGCGCACACTTATAATCCCAGTACTTGGGAGGTTGAGACCGGAAAATCCAGGTTTGCAGTCAGCCTTAGCTACTTGGTGAGGCTCTCTGCAACTCAGTAAGTAAGACCTGTTCAAAATAAAGAATAAAAAATAGGACGGGGAGGGGGGGGAGTGTAGCTCAGAGGGAGAATGCCCCTGGGTTCAATCCCCAGTACCACACACACACAAAAAAAATTAAGCTGGGGGTTAGGAGGAGGAAGTTTAGTTCAGTAGTTGAGCACTTGCCTAGCATGCAGGAGGCCCTGGGTTTGCTTCTCATCTTCATTAAAAAAAATAAATAAAAGCCAAGCATGGTGGCACACACCTGTAATCCCAGTACTTAGGAGGCTGAGACAGGAGGATTGCAGGTTCAAGGACAGCTTCAGCAAGTAATGAGACTCATCAACCTAGCAAGACCCTATTTCAAAATAAAAAATAAAAATCGGTGTGGGGTGTAGTTTGGAGGTAGAATGCCCTGAATTCCATCCCCAGGACCAAAAAAAATAAAACTATGTATCTACCTAAACTTGCTAGAAATCTTAACCTTGTTAAACAGTGCCTCAGATGTGAATGCTACACAAGTATTTTAACAAAACATCTATATGCAACTGAAATTATGAGATTTTACAGTAGTGTAGTGAGGGAAGGAGCAGAATCTGACAGAGGCTGTAAATAGGCTTCCGAGTTCTTGTTCCCTGCAGGTATGCACTGCTTATTGTAGACAGTGCCACCGCCCTCTACAGAACAGACTACTCGGGTCGAGGAGAGCTTTCAGCCAGACAGATGCACTTGGCCAGGTTTCTCCGGATGCTTTTGCGACTTGCTGATGAGGTAAGCTGTGGAGAAGCTATAATGCCTACTTTCCAGTGGCTGTGAATTTCAGGAGCCTAGCTGCAAAGCCAGGACATTAGTGCCTCTTACAAGTTACTAGTTTGAAAAAGAAAAGCTGGGTGTGGTGACACACACGCTTGTAATCCCAGTACTTGGGAGCCTGAGACAAGAGGATTGCAAGTTCAAAGCCAGCCTCAGCAATTTAGTGAGACCTTGTTTCAAAATAAATAGAGTTGAGAATGTATATGAGAGGTAGAATGCCCCTGTATTCAATCCCCAGTGCCACAGAAAAAGGAGAAACATTCATTGCTTTGTGGGGGAATGTGGTGATAGCAGGAAGGTTCTTAGAATGTTTATAGACACACAACTGACATCCTTTCCTCATCAGTTCGGCGTAGCAGTGGTAATCACTAACCAGGTGGTAGCTCAAGTGGATGGAGCAGCCATGTTTGCTGCAGATCCCAAAAAACCTATTGGAGGAAACATCATCGCCCATGCATCAACAACCAGGTAAGGTAAAGGCACAGATGCTTCTAGTTGGAATGAATGTCATATTAACTATGAAGTAAACATGAAAATAAAATATTTACATCTAAGCCCTATTAAAGCTGCTATTGTGCCGGGTGTGGTGACGCACGCTTGTAATCCCAGCATTCGGGAGGCTGAATCCGGAGGATCCAGGTTCGAGGCCAGCTTCAGCTACCTAGTGAAGCACACCGCAACCTAGTGAGACCCGGTTTCAAAATATAGGGCTGGCGGTATAGCTCAGAGGTAGAACGCCCCTGAGTTCAATCCCCAGTACCGCAAAAAAAAAAAAAAAAAAGCTGCTATTGTATAATTAGACACTTAAACTCCTAAATCTAATTGTCGTGCTCTGGTTGGTTCAGGTGTTTGCTTTTAGTTCATAAAAGATTTTTTTTTTTTTTTTTTTTTTTTTTTTTTTTTGCGGTACTGGGGATTGAACTTAGGGGCATTCTACCTCCGAGCTATATCCCCAGCCCTATTTTTTATTCTTTATTTTGAAACAAGGTCTCACTAAGTTGCGGAGGGTCTCACTAAGTAGCTGAGGCTGGCCAAGAACCTGTGATCTTCCTGTCTCAGCCTCCCAAGTATTGGGATTACAAGTATACGCCACCACACCTGGCTCATAAAGGAATTTAAATCCCTACCTCTGAGCTACACCCCCAGCTCTATTTTTTATTCTTTATTTTGAAACAGGGTCTCACTAAGTAGCAGAGGCTAGCCAGGAACCTATGATCATCCTGTCTTAGCCTCCCAAGTACTGGGATTACAAGCATGCACCACCATGCCCGGCTAAAAAGTTTTTGTTTTAATATGAGCATTCCACTAAGAGGGGTTAGGGCAAAATGGATTCTTCCATGTTAGAATTGTACTAATATGCACTAAGTAAGATCCCTAACATCCTTTTAGGAAGTATATACATCTTTAAAAAATGGCTCTATCACAAAGTCAGGAATGGAATTATAACTTGGTGCTTTGATTTGTGTCTTGGGGTCAGACTGTACCTGAGGAAAGGAAGAGGGGAAACGAGAATCTGCAAAATCTACGACTCTCCCTGTCTTCCTGAAGCTGAAGCTATGTTTGCCATCAATGCAGATGGAGTGGGAGATGCCAAAGACTGAATAATTTTTTTTTCTCCCCCTGTGGTAAACTTAAAATGCTGGAGTCTTAATTGAGAGGACTGTTGCCTGGGGTTCTGTACGGGCCTCTTCCTGTTGTGACTGCCAGGACAAGGCTTCCGGGAAAACGGCTATTGTATCAGCCTTTCTTATGTTGTAAACAGGAGACGGGTCAGTACTAACAAACTGATCTGAAATGTTTATTCCTTCTGGAGTGTGTTTATATCTGATTTCTTTGGTGTTTGGAGAGGTATGGAATACCCTTGACATAGTGCCTTGGTCTGACTCGAGTCTAACAGCAGTCTCTTGGACAATCTTCTTTCCAAGAGAAGTAAAGCTAGCTTGATTCGTTTACATTTCTGAATAATGGTAAAAATAAAACGCCTGAGCTCTATAGCCAAAGAAATGGGTCTCTTTACCAGTTCTTTTTTCTTCTATCAGTAAAACTCTCCCCAGTTACTGAAAAACAGGTTTTAAAGTTGTATGTCTAAACTCATATAAAAATTTACTTTTGGTTAAGAAGCCTTGCATGAGGCCTGCTGGCCCTCATCTGCTTGCTTGGTCTTTTACTTACCGCTAAAACTCACTCAAGATTCTGAAATCATAAGCATTTCAGAGGCTAAGGAAGCAGATTCGGTGTGAGGCTATTAATAAAGTAATTATTTTAGTGAATGTACTCAGTTTTTGTCTTTGTTATTTTTACACTATTAGAGATTGAACCCAGGAGGAGTGCTCTACCACTGAGCTACATCCCCAGCCTTTGAGACAGGATCTCAGCCAAATTTCCAGGCTAGCCTCAAAAGTTTGATCCTCCTGCCTCAGCCTCCCGAGTAGCTGGGATTATAGGCATGCACCACTGCTCCCAGCATGAATGTACTGTTTATAAGTTATTCTAAGGCAAGTTGAATTTTTTTGTGTGTGTGTGGTACTGGGGGTGGAACCCAGGGGCATTCTACCTCTAAGCTACACCCCCAGGCCCTATTTTTTATTCTTTATTTTGAAACAGGGTCTCACTAAGTTGCAGAGGGCCTCACTAAGTAGCTGAGGCTGGCCGCGAACCCAGATCCTCCGGTCTCATCCTCCCAGATGCTGGGATTACAAGCGTGCGCCACCACGCCCGGCTGCAAGTTGAATATTTTAAGATAGTTTCCATAATATTTTGGCACTAGGTGGTGGTGGTCAGTTTCTATTCCTTTAAAATTTGAAAATGAAATCCTACATTGATATTATTGAGCTTGCATTCTTCTATCTAATGGGAAATATAAGACTGATCTATCATGGCCTAACTGGGCCACAAGTCTGGCACTTGCCCAGATTTTTCTACTTCAGGGGTTTGACATACTTCTCTCTTCCTTTCAGACTTCTACTTGGGATGAGCTTTAACCAGCTTTTCCAAGTTCAAAGGGCCTCTCAGCTAGTATTATGGGAAGAAATACTGTAAACCTTTGCTGCTGCATATGATATGTTGGTCCCCATTGTATGTAGGGAAACAGGAAGACTCAAGTCAATTTAATGCAACCTTGCTTTAAAAGTAGTTCTGTTCCTCGGTTTTAAAGAATTAGGGACTGGGCGCAGTAGCACACACCTGTACTAGCTACTCTCTGGGGGCTGGAGCATCTTCACTAGTTAGAAGTTTTAATGCAACTCTTACCCACAGTGCTCAGTGACCATCCTAAAACTTTATCTAGGTTTTAGATAACAAAAAATGTCTTATTCTCAGAATTGAGTATGCCTCACGTCTTCTTTCATTTATGCACCAAAAAATAAATCTGAGTTGGTATAATAAAGCCACAGTGGCAGATTCAGGAGTAAAATGGTTGGTTCTTATATAAAAGCATTTCTGTCTTGTAGTCCTATAAGGTACTTAAGTGACTTTGACCTAGACATGTGTCTTAATCTTCCTTCTAGTTGGAATTGGGCTTTTTGCTATTGGTCCTAAGAACAAACAAGAGAGGCAAGGAATACTTGTGTAGTTGCAATAGACCTCATTTAGACTAAAGTAAGCTTTCTGCCTATTTTATCTGCATCTAAATTTTTCACTGGAAAGCATTAACCAAGTATTTGGTGTACTGTTTTTCTGTCTACAATTGTAAAGATCTAATAAACAGAGAAAGGAAAGTATCATTATTCTTAATCAACTTTGGTTTATTTCAAGCTTATGCCAAAATATATTCCAGGTAACTCTTCAGATCATTGTTGTACAATATAATAAAACCCTATGCTACTACTGTCATTCCAAAAGCTGCCAGAACTCTGGAAGTCAAGTGGTCCAGCCCCTTAGCCCAACAATACAGGTAGAATTCACATGATAGATGATAAAAGGGCAATAATTGGGCTGCTCTATCCTGTTAGGTAGGATGTGATCTTAGGATTATTGATATTACTATTTAGTGGAAAAGATTAGTGACAAGTTGTGTGCTTTGTTCCTATCACTCTTGGAAGTTCATCCCTCTCACCAACAGTCAGAGGCAATGCTGCTACTTCATTTTTCAGTTCTAACAGCCTTCAGGGCTCCAACCCACACTTAACCCTAGGGAAAATGCTAGATTGAGGGGGTTTTTTGTTTGTTTGTTTGTTTGTTTTCCCCAAGAATTCCCTTTAGGAGGAGAGCAACAGAACCCCAAGCTGCAAGTACTTCCCTAATTTTAGATTAGGTAAGAGATTAAAATAAATTAACTGATGGACAACAGACAAGGAGTTGGATTGTAGTGGGTAAGCAGTTGGACCCAGTATACTCCCTAAACCAGTCCTGCTTGGTTTCCTAATCCCAGCAGGATCTAAGGGAGAAAGCCTTGATTTTCCCCCCATTAAGTAGTGGTATCCCCTCAAGTCATGAAGTCCATTGAAATGTGATTATTCTAAAATTATTTGCAATTCTTGAAGGTCCTTCTGGAAAGCTGAATCCTAGGGAAACAAAGAGAACAAATCTAGTATTCAAAATCTGAGCAAACCTTTTCCCAAACCATGGGTTGGTACCTGAGGAGCCCTTTGCTTTCTTCCTGAGCTGTTAGCTGTAGTCTATTTTCCCAAATAGCCCGAAGCCTGTGGAATCTGTCTCCTCCCCTAGGTGAGATGTAGAGACTCTATGCAAAAGAGTAAGCTCTCTTTTCCTAGTGAAGTAAGACCCCAAAAGGAAGATTCTTTGCTGAAAAGGTAACATGATAACTCAGTGGTAGAGCTCAATATTTTTTTTTTTTTTTTTTTTTTGTGGTACTGGGGATTGAACTCAGGGGCATTCTACCTCCGAGCTACACCCCCAGCCCTATTTTTTATTCTTTATTTTGAAACAGGGTCTCACTAAGTTGTGGAGGGCCTCACTAGGTAGCTGAGGCTGACCTCGAACCCGGATCCTCCGGTCTCAGCCTCCCAAATGCTGGGATTACAAGCGTGCACCACCATGCCCGGCTGAGCTCAATATTTTAAAAGTTATTTAAAAGGTATTACCTCATTAGTTACATCTGGCAGCTCCAGGGCCAGCTTCATCCATTTTCTGGCTTCAGAATTTTTGCCTAGTTCTCTATAGCACTGAGAAGAAACAATGAAAACCTGAGAGAAATAACATCAGGAGGCTAGAAGGGCATGAATATGTGTGCTTTCAAGAGTTCCTAGAAATAGGGGCTGGGGTGTAGCTCAGTGGTAGAGTGCCTGCCTAGCATACCTTGAGGCCCTGGGTTCAATTCCATAGCATTAACATAAATATTTTCATCTCTGTTGAAGTAGGTGAGTTTACCTTGGAAATGTATACTCTTCCTGCTTTGGAAAATCCTGGCTGTAGTTCTTCAGCCTAGAGAAGAGAGGAAGTCATTTCATTAAGATGTTTTGAAATTCAAATCAGGCCAAAGGAGAGATTTCCATTCCCCAACCTGGGTAATGATTCAGTGAGTCTCAAAATCTGCATTTGTATAAGCTGTCCAGGTGATTCTGATTTTTACCACAGAACAGGCAGACACACAACTGCTGCCTACCAGAAACCCTTCCCATTAAAGGTCCCAGTAATGTCTTCAGGAAAAACAAGTTTAGCCTGGCATTTGGGGCTGCTGCCTCCCCTCCCTTCCCTGATACCTTCAGAAAGCTTTGGAGAGCATCCTGGACAGTAGCATTGGGAGGGCTTTCAAACAAAGCTGTAGCAGTTTTTTTTTCTAGCCAGCTCAGATGAGAAACCTGCCACCAAAAGATCAAGATATGAATAAAAGGTTTAAGAAGTATCTTTAGAAATACGAATATTCTGTACTAAAAAGAAATAGGGTCAGCCACCAATAAAACAAGCATTTAGGGAAAATGGAACCTGAGCCAAACCAGGCTAAAGTGCAGACCCTGCTGGAGAGCAGTATGCCAGGACACATAGGACTATTAGGACAGGTCCTAGAATGTAGCTTACCTGGTAGCACCACCTGCCAAGAAGAAAGTGAGCCTTAGGGTTTTCTGGTTGGAGAGCAATGGCTTTGTCCACGTGTTCCTGAGGGAGAAATACAAATATAAATGAACATCAAACCATAGTACTCAAGGAAGAGCAGTAAGGCACTGAAGCTGTGGGAAGCCCTTCAAAGGGAGTGGAGAGGGGCAGGCAATATGGAACAGACCAGCAGAGGGGAAGGAGACGACTGTCCTCACCTTAAAGCTAAAGCCACTCTGGATGCGCCTCTGGATGCCCTCATGCTCAGCCAGCTGACCACAAAGCACTGCATACCTAAGGGGGAAGCGGCAGCAAGCTCAAGGACGAGGACTGGGTATTACACCACAAGGAATGGTGCCCAACCCACAGCCTATTTGCACTGTCCTACCCTCAACTAGAGCTGAAAGTATAATTTTCATTTCTACATAATTCCCTCTCTTCACAGTTAGTATTTAGCAAACACAGCAATAGGCTTACAGTTATTCAAAGTATTCTAGGTATTAAAAATCTCCCCCCCACCCACCCACCCCAGTAAATCTCTCCTTTACACTTATGAATGTTTAGGCAAGGTCCTAGTCCAAATTTCTCCTTTCTCGTAGTACAGCTACAGGTGTCATAAAAACATGAAAAGCAGAGGGCTGAGTGTTTAGCTCAATGGTAGAGTACTTGCCTAGCATGCGCAAGGCCCTGGGTTCCACCCTCAGCATTGGAAAGAAAAAATGGGAGTACTCTAAATCAACATCTAACTGTAAGGAACCTGAGTGCATTGTCTGTCTTCTGAGCACATGCTACAGGAGGGTCTCCTGAGCTTTGGAAGTATACAGGTATATCACTGGGATTTGAGAAAACATACTGAGCAAGGTCAAATTGGAATAGGCTACTCTAAAAATGTGTTGTTTTAACTTGGGATCTAACATAAGCAGAGTCTGAAGAAAGGCCTATTTTCCACATCTTCCCCTACAGAGGAACAGGGATAATTTTCTGTCTTCAAAATCAAGGTCTTAGAGGAGAAGGAGAGAAGTGTCCAATGCTAATTGCTTAGTTTTGTCCTATGGCGTTGTGAACTGAATTATGTCTTCTCCAAATTCCTATGTTCAATTCCTAACCCCCAGTACCTGAGAATGTGACTATATTTGAAATCAGGGCCTTTAAAGAGGCAATTAAGAGTATGTGGGGAAACAGGAACTCTTTCAAAGACTACAAACGGAACCACCATATGACCCAGCTATACCACTCCTAGGTATCTTTTTTTTTTTTTTTTTTGCGGTACTGGGGATTGAACTCAGGGGCATTCTACCTCTGAGCTATACCCTCAGCCCTACTTTTTATTCTTTATTTTGAAACCGAGTCTCACTAAGTTGCGGAGTGCCTCACTAGGTAGCTGAGGCTGGCCGCGAACCCGGATCCTCCGGTCTCAGCCTCCCGAATGCTGGGATTACAAGCGTGCGCCACCACGCCCGGCTCCCTAGGTATCTTTCCAAAGGACGTGAAGTCAATAGAGTTTTACACGCATACCCATGTGTATAACAGTGCAACTCAGAGTAGCCGAATTATGGAACCAGCCTAGGTAACCATCAAAAGAATGAATTACAAAACTGCTATTTGTACACAATGGAATTTTACTCAACCATAACAGAATAAAGTTATGTCATCTGCAGTAAAACAGATGGAACTGGAGAATATTATAGTGAGTTCAATCCCCAGTACCCCCCCCAAAAGGGGGGGGGCAAGCCAGATGCTTTTAATCCTGGAAATTCAGGAGGATTGCAAATTCAAGGCCAGCCTTGGCAGTTTTTCAAGACCCTGTCTCAAAATAAGAATGGCTGCAGTTGTAGCCCCAGTACAACAAAAATAAAAGTAAACAAGTCTTTTCTACCCCCTACATTGTTCCTAGAAGCAGAATTGACATTAGATGAGTGTTTGGCTAGGCCCAAGTTGGTTTTTCATGCCTTTGCTTAATATCTGGGGCTATTTGTATCAGGTTTTTCCAAAGGCTCATTTTGATATTAAAATAACTTCCTCAAGAATAGCTGAGAAAGGCCGGGCGTGGTGGCGCACGCTTGTAATCCCAGCATTCGGGAGGCTGAGACCGGAGGATCCGGGTTCGCGGCCAGCCTCAGCTACCTAAGTGAGGCCCTCCGCAACTTAGTGAGACCCGGTTTCAAAATAAAGAATAAAAAATAGGGCTGGGGGTATAGCTCGGAGGTAGAATGCCTCTGAGTTCAATCCCCAGTACCGCAAAAAAAAAAAAAAAAAAAAAAAAAAAAAAAAGAATAGCTGAGAAAGTTTGGAGCTAGTTTTCATCCTTGGGAGCCTAGGAAAGGAGTGACACCCTAGAAATACTTACTTAGCCTCTGAGAAGAACTCTAGCAGACAGTTTCACAATTTGAGGGCAGAGATGAGAAAGCAAGGCAGCAGCCAGACATGGTAGTACACACTGTAATCCTAGTACAAGAAGCTAATACAGGGGGATAGTGGATTTGAGGTCAGCCTCAGCAACTTAGGAAGATCCTGTTTCAAAGTTAAAAAGAGGCAGGGGGCGGGGTGCTGAGGGTGTGGCACAGAGATAGCATGCCCCTGGGTTCAATCCCTAGTAACACACACACACATATACACAAAGGGGGGGGGGAAAAAAGGCAGGCAGTGGAAGAGGAAAGAAATATTTTCACTAGAAGTCTGAGATGTTAGATCCAGAGCCTAGGATATGAGGTTCCCCTGATTCAACCAAGTTGGCTGAATTTTACCTCACAAAAATGTCTGATGTGGTTTTGGCTTTTGCTTGTGGTTTTGTTTTTTGTTTTGTTTTGTTTTTTGCTGTTTTTGGTTTTGTGGTGCTAGGGATCAAACCCAGAGTGTCCCATGCTAGGTAAGCCCTCTACGACTGAGCTACATCTCAAGCCCAGAGCTCCACTCGTGCAAACCAAGCAAAGAAGTCAAGGTCCACCACCAGCCAGGGATCACAGCTAAGGGAAAGAAGAGCCTGTGTAAGATAGGAGCTGAAAATTGTCCCAGCCTCCTTAAGGAGCTAAGAACTCACAAGTTTTTATGGCTAGGATTACTCTTACAAAAAACCTAATTTTCCAAGCTGCAACAGAAAGAGAGCTTACACTCCCACCTTGCCTCAATGCAAAAGCACTTCCCAAAGAAAACATGTGGTTCAGCCGGTGTGGTGGTGCACGCTTGTAATCCCAGCATTTGGGAGGATCCAGTTTCGAGGTCAGCCTCAGCTACCTAGTGAGGCCCTCTGCAACTTAGTGAGACCCTGTTTCAAAATAATGAATACCCCTATGGCTGGGGGTATAGCTCGGAGGTAGAATGCCCCTGAGTTCCATCCCCAATACCCCCCCCCCCAAAAAAAAGCATGTGGTTCCTGGCTGGGCAGGGTGAGTCATGTGGAATTATAGACTAGAGCGCCCCCTCCTGGTTCCTCTGGCACATGCCTCTGACCAGAGCAGAGTAAAGAACCAGCTGTATTTTGGCCCTTGCTGGCTCTTCCCAGAACTCTGCAGGGTATTATTACCACTGGTGACATTCAGCACTCTCCTGGCCCTTCTCCAGAGCAGCCTCTGCTTCTTCTTTTCCTAAAAGACAAAGGTAAATCCAGAGTTAACATGGGCTCTAAACACACTTCCACTAGAAAGGCTGCAGGAAAAATGACCACTTTAGTACGCACCCATCCCTACCCAACTTGGATTTGTTTGGAAATAGTATGTGAATTTGAGCAGAAAGAAAAGCTTCATACAATTTTTCAAGGAGGATTCCGCTTCACCTCAGCCTCCCTATTTGTCATTAGTGGCCCAAGTTACATTCTTTTTACAGCACTGAGATGTTTGAAACAAATCTTAGTATTCAAATACAAAAAGACAATAGCAATCAAGCCATCCCCAACAGACCTTACTCTTAGAGGGTCTGAGGACAGACTTCAGGATGTCTGTGAATCACTCTAAGATTGTGTAAAATATTAGATGTGTACATTTTAACGAGAGGATTCACAACTCTGATGTTGCTCTCAAAAAGATCCATGATCCAAGAATGTTTATTGCAGCTCTAAGCCAAGCCACACCACACACACACACAACTGGGGATTGAGCCCAGGACCTCATATATGCTAGGCAAACACACTGCCAACCACTGACCTACATCCCCAGCCTAAGACAAAACTATTTGACAGTTGGCAGATAGACTAAGATCTGGCCAAAAGTGGCTTTTTTTTTTTTTAGTTTTACCAAGCTTTTTTTTTTTGTAGTACTGGGGATTGAATTTAGGAGCATTCTACCTCTGAGCTACACCCCTAGTCTCACTAAGTTGCAGAGGGCCTCACTAAATAGCTGAGGCTGGCTGTGAACCTGGGATCATCCTGTCTCAGCCTCCCAAGTACTGGGATTACAAGCGTGCACTACCACACTCAGCTTTTACCAAGTTATCTAAGCACGGAGATGAACAAAGAAATCAAAGTACAAGCTGGGTGTGGTGGCACACACCTGTAATCCTAGTACCTAGTACTTGAGAGGCTGAGACAGGAGGATCACAGGTGTGCAGACAGCCTCAGCAACTTTGTGAGATGCTGCTTCAAAATTTAAAAAATAGGGCTGGGGGTGTGGTTCAGAGGCAAAATGCCCCTGGGTTCAATCCCCAGTACAACCAAAAATAGAAGAAAGAAATCAAAGTACAAACCCATGATAGCTCCTGACAAGGGTCCCCTAGAATATCAAGGAGTCTGGAGCCCACTGACCTCCAGATGAGGACCATCATATCTACACACTGGAGAAAAGAACACACTGCAAAATGGGATTGCTTGGATTAAAACAGAAGGCTTGGAAAGGAGTGTGGAGGAAATGGGACAAATGTAATCTGTTGAGGATGTAGGCTAGCTAATCTGAAATGTTTCCTCATATCTGAATAACAATTATATTTAAACAAATACAAATAAGACAACTGATGCTATGAAAGTCTCTATCTCCCCCTTTCCAAACAGAAGAACAACATGCCCCTCTCCCACACACACACTGAGGGATATTGCCTCATAGGATATTTCTTGCTGCCCCCTTCAATGCATTGTCTTAGTAGAGAAATAATAGAGAAGAATGTGACAACCAGTTCCCATTGAGCTAGACAGACAGTAAGGTGGGTAAGATATAGCCTGAGATCCACAGAGTGCCTGTTTTAAGGTGATCAATCTGGCTTCTAGAGATAGAACAACTGGGACCCATTAAGTCCTAAGTTTTCAACTTTACACATATATCAAGAAAACTGACACAGGTATATTACAATAGGCTGGAAAACAATCTAGAGCTTATATATACTATGTTAGCATTATAATTATACTCTTATAGTATAATTATACACATAGTCATCTGACCTCCAGCAGGAAACTTGTCCAGGGGTACTAAGCTCAAAAGCCAAACCAAACAATGCTGGCTGAGACTGCTCCTCTAACCACTGCCTGCACCTCTGCCTTCAGGGTTCATGTTGGCTATTAGCACTAATAAGAAAGGATTGGCCCTTTTGGCTCTCTAAACAGCATGACGGCAGTTGTCAACCTTATAAAAAGTATCAGAAAGGGAGCCAAGAAGAAAGTGGATGATCCATTTTCTAAGAAAGATCAACATATGATGTGAAAGCACCTGCTAGGTTCGTTATAAGAAATAACGGTTATAGACTGGGTGTGCTGGCATTCGCCTGTAATCCTAGTATTTGTGAGGCTGAGACAGGAGGATTGCATTCAAGCCAGCCTTGGCTACTTAGTGAGGCTCTGCAACTCAGACCATGTTTCAAAATAAAGAATAAAATATAGGGCTGGGGGAATAGCTCAGAGGTAGAATGCCCATGGGTTCAATCCCCAGTACCGCAATAAATAAATAAATAAATAAGGGCTGGAGGTATAGGTTGGAAGTAGAATGCCTCTGAGTTCAATCCCCAGTACCAATAAATAAATATAAAAATGGTTACAAAAACTTAAGGAACCAAAATTGCAATTTATGGCCACTTCAGGGGTCATGTGCTTAAAGTGATCTGCAGAATAGTGAAGTTACATTAAGAAAATTCAAGCTACTTTCTGAGGATGCTTGGCAAAAATCACCTAACTGCCATGGCATGGATCTTACCCTGTGACAAATGTGTTCCATGTCCCCAAAATGGCAAACCAGGATTGAAACTCATGATGATGTCAAGACTACCAATGGTTACTTCCCTGTCTATTCTGTTTTTATTAAACACACACACACAATTATTAGATACAGAAGACCTGCTAATGTTCAGCACCAACAGATCCACCAAATCCAATAGATAGAAATCATGACCCTAGAGGTATATTTGGCTTGAAAGTGGCCAATAAATTGATTCCAGATGGCATTATAAAAGATAAAGGAGCCAGGCATGGTGGCTTACCCTTGTGATCCCAGTACTTAGGAGCCTGAGACAGGAGGATCACAGGTTCATGGCCAGCCTCAGCTACTTAGTGAGACCCTCCACAACTTAGTGAGACCCTGTTTCAAAATAAAAAAATACGGTTGGGGTGTAGCTCTAAGGTAGAACTCGCTCAGGTTCAATCCCCAGTCCCCCCGAAAGAAAGAAAAAAAAAAAAAGCTGGGCGTGGTGGCACACACTTATAATCCCAGTACTTGGGAGGCTGACATGGGAGGATCGAAGGTTTGAGGACAGCCTCAGCAAGTAGTGACACTCTCATCAACCTAGTGAGACCCTGATTCCAAATAAAAAGAATAAAATAGGTCTGGGGGTATACTTCGGAGGTAGAATGCCCCTGGGTTCCCCAGTATCACTAAAAAATAAAAAAGTTAATTAATTAAAAAGACGAATAAACTGATAAAGATAAGCCACGAGTCCAAGAATCTATTTAAAATTTAGTGTTTTTTGTTTTTTGTTTTTTTGGGAGGGGGTGCTGGGGATGGAACCCAGGGGCATTCTACCTCCGAGCTACACCCCCAGCCCTATTTTTTATTCTTTTTTTTTTTTTTTTTTTTTTTTTTTTTTTTTTTTTTTTTTT
>PVLC010032701.1:0-18016 GCA_004027655.1 Graphiurus murinus
AGGCTGGCTCCAACCTGCAATCCTCCTGTTTCAACCTCCCAAGTACTAGGATTACAGTATGTGCCACTGAGCCTGGCAGATATTGGAAACAATAGTTATGAATACAAAAAGTGAAGAGCATTCACCTAGTCCTACTTTGATGCTACCACAAAGGATGAAGACTGCCAGGCGTGGTGGTTCACGTGTGTAATCTCAGTAACTGGGAGGCTGAGACAGGAGGATCACAGGTTTGCTGTTAGTCTCAGCAACTTAGCGAAACCCTGTTTCAAAATGAAAAATAAAGTATGACTGGAGGCATAGCTCAGAGGTAGAACACCTGTGGGTCAAATCCCCAGTGCTGCACACACACACACACACACACACACACACACACACACACACACACACACAATGGATGAAGACATGTAAAGTCACCTTTCATTCAGTTACATCCGTCTTTCTTCTCCTACCTTCCTTCCACCACTGAAGAGTCAGGTGACAAAGACAACAGTTCGAAGGAACGGGGCTAGTTATTAAAGTTTCATCCCTCTTTGATCAGCTCTGTGAGCCATGGGTTTTGGACACTGGAAACCATGCTCGTGAGTATCACGTTCCTCCTGTTAGATTGCTTTAATAAGAGGCAGCAGGGGAAGATAGAACTCCAGGGAAAGGGAGGTCTGGCTTCTTCCTGGTTTCCTTTTTTCACCACAAGGATGGCATCGGTTTCCAGTTTCTAGGCTTTTCTAGCAATCATCAAACCAGCTTTATCATGACTCAGTTAACTACTTTATATTCCTCAACTATTAAATTTGCTTATGCAACAGACAGGGTCTACCACCTTTTCTATCAGCCTCTAAAGCCTTAATATGTCAGTTTACCAATAATAAACATTTCAATTTATTGTGAAGAGTTGATTCCTTCTGAAGTGAAAATAAGAGGGTCTAAGAAATATTTTTTTTTATAAAGAATAGCTACTATAGACAGTGTCACCTGTCTGTGTCCACATTCTTCCTCCCAGAGTGAGGCATTTATAAATATCCTAGCCAATCTGTCTGCTTTCTGTGTGCAACAGAGAGTGGCTGAAGAGTATTACATAAAGTTGCAATAATAGAAGATTTATGCCATAATCTATTAAAGATATGAATACAACTCACAAGTACTTGATGATGGCCCCAAACTTACTATGTCTTTCTAATTGCCATGACAGCCCCACTTTTGGTATTTCTTTTAACTTACTTTTAACAGATAACAATGTTCTGTTTAAGAAAATAAAGGCAGCTAGTGATAAGTTATCACTATTTTAGGGTCTCAAAGAACTTCACCTCCTGGTATACATGTCCTCCTATAGTCTCTTCCACACTAACTCTGGCTTTAGGCTATGTGACTGGCTCCATTAATGGAACCTTAGCAAGTGTGAAGTAGACAGAGGTGTGATAAATACTTGTATAGCAGGTGTATCCTCTGGGAAGTGCTTGCTTTTGAAAACTAGCTGCCCTACTGTGCAGATAAACCAGGGAATCCTGCAAGGCCACGCTAAGAGAGATGCCAGAGGTTGAAGAAGCAGCTTCCAGCCAAGTTGCCACTTTAATACAATAGCATGAGAGACCTCAGCTACAACACAAGGAGCAGAAGTACCCAACTGAATCCAGAAAAACTCTAGACTAATGAAAAATAACTAATCATCCTTAAGCCACAAAGTTATGGGTTAGTATTTTACATGGCAATAAATAAGTAGAGCTGGGTGTGTTGGCACACATCTGTAATCCCAACACATTGGAGGCCGAGATAATAGGATCACAGGTTGGAGGCCAGCCTCAGCGCCTTAGGGAGATCCTCAGCAACTTAGTGAGACCCTGTTTCAAAAATAAAAAGGGAAAGTGCTGGGGCTGGGGCTTGGAGGTAGAATGTCCCTGGTACCTAAATAAATTCAATTCAAAGTACCTAAATAAATAAATCAATAACACCAATAGACAGAAATTTCCTCATCTCATCATAATCAAATTAAGATACAAAGCAGAATTTACACTCAATTCCTCATTTTCTCTTCTTTAGGTATGGAAGAATAAGTGCTAATCCCATCAAAGCCTACAATGGACTCTATTCATCATCTTTTGTTAGCTTGCCAAGGACTGTCTGGCATTGGTTATTTCTTCTCCCACCATAATCAGTCTTTCCCTGTCTTCTGGATCTTTCTCATCACCATTCTAATATGCTCCCATCCCACCCATAATTTATACAAGCCTGTGTAGACATAGCTACATGATCTTTCCTCTCCTTCAGGCTGCCATCCCATTTTCTTTGCTTGTTTTTATAGACAACCTCACAAAAAACTTAGGATTGCCCTCCATCCCTTTCTCACAGGTCATTTTCTCTTCAGTTCCACTCCAATTTGGCTTTACCAACTACCACTCCCCAAATTATTTTAGCCCTGATTTCCAATGGCCTTTAATAGATGTATTTCTCTCTTCAATTTGTTAGCATTGACCACTACATCTTGTTATTGTCCAATTATATCTGGCTTCTAAAATATGTTTCTGTTTCTCTCCTTGAATTTCTGGCTACTTTTTCTCTGTTTCCTTTCTTAGCTCCTCTTCTTGGACTGAACTGAGCCTTAGTTCTATGCGGATTGTTCCTAGACCCTCTGAACTCTACCTTCTCTCCCAAAATAATTTTACCTAATTTAATGGCTAAATGCCATCTTTATTCTAATAACAACTGAATCTGTATCTCCAGCCTAGTCCTCCAGAGCATTGTATCCAAATTATTTTCTTTTCATTTCCACTTAAACATTAAACAAATATGTCACACATAGCAACCTGAAATCATTTTTTAAATAGTTTCCCATATTGGTAGTGACTCCATCATATAGTTGATACATGAATTTTTTTCAATTTAGAATCATAGGAACTATGCTTGATCTTCTTATTCTTTCGGAAAAAAAAGAACAAACAAATATTTAACTGAGCACTTATTGGCACCAGAAACTACACTAGAGTAATAAGATTCTTGTTCTACAAGAGTTCATAGTTTAGAGTTGAAAACATACATAAATGCATAATTAAAGTACAACTCAAAATTGTTATGGCAGAAATGAGATAAAAAATGATTACAAAAAAAGCAGATGTAATTTGAGTACTCTTCTAGGAAGTAGAGAAAACAATTTTCAAATAACCAAGTTCTAAAACTTTTACTCTCATTTCAGGACCTATTCAATACCTCTATTGACTTCAAGATAACTAAACAATTTAGGCTAAAATTATCCTTTAGGATGAGAGTCTTCAAGTTTAAAATAAATGTCTTCAGAGGTATTTCCCAATATAGAAACTTTTCCTATTAAGTTGTGGAGTCTCATTGTAGCACTGATCTATTCCTTTCCTTACCAGATATCTTCAAATTATTCCCCCCTCAATGTTTCTACAGAATACAAATATAAGATCCACTTCACTTAATTCTCTCTGTATTTCTGTTTCGCTCCCATCTAGCACAGTGTCAGAGTTTCAGGAAACTCAATATCCCTAGTAAATTCCCTATTCTCCAGAGACACATGAGCATTATAGCAATAGTGGGGTACATTGCTTTATATACTGACATTTTATTTTAGTCACTTTCATTTGGTGGCAACTTGAGTATTAATAAAAGTGGATGCATACTAAAACTGGACACATATGTTTTCGAGTGAATATATATGATGTTTCACTCAGAAAATGCTATAAGATAAAGTTGTAGAAAGAGTGTGGCCCACCTGGAGGTACAAAATCTAAGTGAAAGTAGCTAGCTGCCTTTCATATATAAAAAGTATTATCATAATGTGCCTTTTATTGTACCTAGAGGGGTTGGAAATTTCACAGATAATATCAAATATTGCGCAGAATTTCTCCTCAGTTCAATGAATACTCCAGTGGAGTAAGTAAGCACTGGTAACATACCTCATTTGCTATAGTAAGACAAAAAATCATCTTTAAGAACTAACACATCTCTAATTACTAGATTTAATATAATGTCTGTGACTTTAATTCCAAATAAATCAAAGTCGACTTAACCACACATTGTGCTTCGGGAAAGAAAGTAGGGATACAGAGAAGAGGAAGACCTTTATGAGTATACTTGAAGATTTTCATTCAGAACAGCCAGCAATGTCAAGGGTGGCAACAGGCTGGGATGCAGAGCACATAGAAGAGAATGTCTAGTTGTGAAAATATACAGTCATGGGAGGAGGTGGGTAAGTCTGCATTCATGGAATGAATGAGTGAAGTTTCAAGGAAGGCAGGCAAAAAATGTGAGAAATATTCCAAAGGCCAGGGGAAGTAGGTCAGCATCACACACAGGCCATGCTGTGAGTAATGGCGAGGGGCAGGGAGACACAGATTCCCAGGGTTGCAGGGAACAGGAAGGCTCAGAACACTGAGCCCTCTGGGATGTAGCAAAGAGAAAGAAGAGGAAGGCTTGGGTGACCAGACTGAGGCTAGAGAGGACTTGTAGATGTCCTAGAGGGTGGCCTGCTTCTCAGCCAAGTTCTAAACTGGAGTTGTGTTGGAGAAATATGATAGCTAAATTCCATCTTCTACGTGTGTTTGTTTCTTTGATGAAATGACTCTGGCTGCTATGTTTATAATTTAAGCCTATATAGATCTTTTACTGGAGCTATTGGTGGCTTACAATCTTTTGCATTGCAAGAAAAGTGTAAATGCAATCAATGGCAAACATTTTAATGAGCCTTAATCTATATAGAGTACTGGCATGCTTTTCTAGCAGGGAAGTTTTTACAGACAGGACATATATATCCCCAAGATCTCTCTATCTATATATATTTATATCTTATATCCAATAAAGCAGGAATGGAGGCAGAAATATGAGTAATTGCTTCAATAGAAGAGGAAGCTCTCTTCTCACTATTTATGATCAATTCCATGACTCCCGCCTTGACCTACACAACTATCATCTCTGCATAGGCTCCTCATCAGTTTCTCTGCTCTACAACTGATCCTTATGAGTCTATCTTCAACAAGCTCCACCATGACTCTCTTCAGATAGATGATATCACTCTCCTTAAATCCCTGAAACAGCTCTCCCAGAGTAAATTCCAAAGCCCTTAAGATGGCATAGAAGGAAGGTCCTAGAGGATATCACACCTTCTCTTTTCTCTCTCATCTCATTTCCTGATCTTGTTCTTTTGATCAGAAATGCCCCCCTAACCCTACCCTCCTTGCCCTGCATCCTCCTGCCTTTGGATGAGGAGCAGCAATTTAATTGTTTCTCCACTGGGAACACCTGCCTCAAGATTCTGCCCAGGTTATTTCTTCTCCTCCTTGCGATCTCTGCCATTCATCCATCAATTGCCTCTAGATTTCAAACCCATCATCTTTTCTTGCCTGTTACAAGGGATGTAGGTCCTTCTATATTTCCCGTGGGGCTGACTGGTCTAATGTTAAGCTTTGTCAGTAGAGGATGATGGGGAGAATGGCATCAAAAAGTGGTTTTGCTTTCTAATTCCAGTATTTCATTGGTCCAGCTCCTCTAGTGCAGGTGGTTCCCTCATGTCTAGCTCCTATAGAACATTCAAATTCTCTGGATTTGCCTCCCTAAATACCCCAAAGCCATCAGCTGCCTGATAACCCCAAGTATTCTTTTAGTTGAGTCTCTGGCAAAACAAAACACATAAGATTATATTTCCCCAACATCCAAGAGGGTAGATTTCTAGCAAGTAAGTGTTGCTTACAGAGATGCCCAGCAATGTCTCTGTCATCTGGTGATCCACAGTTGTGCTTTTTGAACAAGATCTGGGCCTCATCTGTTGGCTGGATGTCCTGTGTCTCAGCACTAGGAGGAATGGCTACTCTCTCTGTCTATTATTCTTGGATTTTTTTGCACCTTGTTTTACTTTTTACTAGCTGGTCCCTTGTTATTCAGTCCTCTGTTATAGTTAATGATTATTTAGAGCAAACTTTCCTTGTTAAAGTTACTGGTTTCTGTCCCCTGATTTGGTCTACACTAATAGTATCTCAGCTCAAATATTAGAATGAAGCTATTTAACATTGCTTTCTGGATCTCTTTATGTTGCTTGGAGTTTTTCTTTCTTCCACAGTCCTGATCAACCCCAAAATACTAACGAAATTCATGATTTTTTGTGGCTATTGTTTATTGGCTATTATACTTCAGATTGAACATAAACTTTTAAGAGGCAAGTATCTATTCCATTTTTGCTCATGGATGCTGTTCAATGAATAGTGCCAGGCATATAATGGGTGCTTAATAAATATTTTTTCAAGGAACAATCACAAACACAGGGATCCCAGCAGTCACTGAAAAGTGACGACATTGGCCCATAAGGGGGGGATTTAACTTGTCTGCAGTCGCTGCAGTCAGTATTTCCATATCCTTTGGAGTTGAGAGAGATGCGAATCCTTCCACTTGTCTTAGATTGTAAATAGCAAAAGCTGCTTATCACCATAGAAGCAACCCCTAAGACATAATTTTTCCTCTCTTACCCTATACAATTTTTGTCTCAATTCATTTAGCCATTATAATCACCTCAGTAACTCCCTTTTCAGTTATTTTATTGAAACTGGTCATTAGTTGTACATTTAATCCGATTATGGTTGCTGTTATCTGGCTTCCACATTTTGTTTAAACTGAGATTTTGCAGATGGTGAAATATGAATTTTTGTTAGGAAAACATATCAATTAAGAAAGATCTATATTGTGCTGGCCTCCCCAATCTGATGACAAATACAGAGAACATATATTTGCTTTCCTTTTCCAGACTTCATAAACCATGTCAATTATCATGGCAAAATTACCCAGACATAGTTAGGGAAGAATTAAATTGAAATATATAAAAATAGTCAAGGGTTAATTGCTACTTCTTAACATATAGAGCAGGGTCTTTTTACTATATGAAAATATCTCCAGTAGAACTTCATCCTCAAGTACTCTTAACTTTCTTTTAAAGATAGCATAGCCCTTTATATTGCATAGAGATGGAAGATTATATAAGACAAAATAAAGACATGGACTTTCTGGAGAAAGATTATATATGGAGAGCAGAACTTTGGCTACTTGGCAATGCAAATATGTAACTCAGTTTAGTTAGTCATGTTTTCTGGAGATATAGGAGACTTCTCATTCAAGAGCAATTCACTTTAACATTTTAAGCATTTTCATAAGAAGTATGTTAAAAATTTATTGCATCCTTATGATATAGGATACAAGAAATAAATAGGTATAAATGAGACAGAAAGGAACAGAAAAGAAACATAAAATATAACTTTAATATAAGAACATAGAACTGAAGTGCTTCAGCCCTTACTGCCCAAATCAGTACTCTTTCCCAGGCCCGTCTCTCTCAAATTTCAGGGAAATCTGTAGATCGCAGGGTTAACTGAGGGAGACTATAGTTGCCCTGTGCATTTTTAACAAGACAGGTATGATATTTTGAGAAACCTATAATTTAGGATACTGTCCATCTTATCTGTCAATCAGATAATGAAGACCTCAATCAGCGTGAGGACCCTAAGGTTGAACATATCACCAGACCACCAGAAACCACCTCTGGACTACTGGACTGCGATCATCCTCCCTAAAGCTGACCAAACTACCAGACCACAATAACTGCCTCAGAGCCTACTGGACGGAGATCATTCTCACATTCCTCCTCTATCTAGCTCACCACTCACAAAAGTCCCCTATAAGAAAAGAGCCCTACATGCCCCAAAATGTCTCTCTCCCTCTTGAGATGGCCCGCATTTTTTCTTGAATGTGTATTTCCTACTTTCCTAAGTAAGCCTCTGTCTATGTCTCTGACTGGCATGTGCTGAAATTCTTTTCCATCACATTAGCCAAATCCTGAGTTCCTAAATTGAGGAATGGACCCATCACCCCAACACATATTTTCAACAGCTTAAGACAGTGCCTCTAAGAAGCCATCTCTGGCTCTTCTATTTTGATATGCGCCCTTGACCTGTGCTCACGACATACCCTGCTCTCATCCTTGCAAAGCACTGACTCCACCTGACCCCACCTCTCCGTGACCCTGTGTTTGGCAGTCATCCTTGCTGGGTGGTAATGACTTTTAGGAGAGGGTAATTTTTCTCCACTACCTATCACACTTTTTGGAACATAGTAGATACTTAATAAGTATTTGTGGACTAATGGCATGCCCAGGGGCATCTCTCTGAGCCTTGAGAGCAGTACAGGGGCTCATTAGCAAGGCCTTGTGAGTGCATGCTGCTCTTTCTCTTGGTCCTAAGTGTATAAGTCCTTGATATTTTGTTCGGTATTAAATAAAAGTCTTTCCATTTCTTTTTTTTTTTTTTTTTTTTTTTTTGTAGTACTGGGTATTGAACTCAGGGACATTCTACCTCCGAGCTATACCCCCAGCCCTATTTTTTATTCTTTATTTTGAAACAGGGTCTCACTAAGCTGTGGAGTGCCTCACTAGGTAGCTGAAGCTGGCTGCGAACCCGGATCCTCCGGGTTCAGCCTCCCAAATGCTGGCATTACAAGCGTGCACCACCACGCCCGGCAAAAGTCTTTCCATTTCTTTTCTCATGCTTATTAATTGCCTGTATTCTTCTACGAGGTTAGAATCCTGAAAATAAATGTATACTAAGTAAAAATAAAGAAATGAACTAAGTAAAAAAACTAACATTCATAAGCCATAGTGCAAGAAGTAGGAACTTGGCTTCCGTAAGCTGTATTTTTTTTTATTCTTCTTAGTTTTCAGCTGTTCTGGTTAGATGAAGCTGTCAGAAAGTACAGGTTCTGATGGGAGATGTGTATCTGTGTTCTGCTCCATGTAGTCAACTTAACCTGATACATATTAATAGCAATAAATAAATAAATAAGAAGCTAGTCTTAAATCACTGCCCTCCCACTTAACAAGAAAAATCATAGAAAGCAATTCATATTATGGAAATTCTCGGTACCAACCTACAGTCATAAAATCAAAGCACTCTTTTTGCAGTAAGTGTATGCTTCATTGAGATCAATTAAAGGGAAGATTTATGTGGTCACTCTGCGTTAAAAATGGCTTTATACACTCTCCTCTAGAGTAGGAAAAAGAACTGCTAAAACGCTGGGTGCCTATGGAATAGAAAAGCACACTTAATCTGGAAGATAAATTTGGTTGCTATGAATATGATAGAGATGGCTAAGTTAAGTCTTGAACAAGCATAGGAAAGATTAAAATTAACATCCGACATTCATTCAAGAGAATAAAGTCTCAGGTCCATTTCACATCTTAATTGAGAATCTTATTTTTTTTTACCTTAGATGAATGGTACAAGTAGGCTATTCTTTGATTTATGTCATCGAGATAAACTAGAAGGTGCACAGTGCCAATAACACATTATAGCCCGTCAGCAGTATTCTTTGCTGCCATCCATAATTTATTTGTGTACCGATCAAGATTCAGAAATTCAAAACAACTGAAGACATACAAGGTTCCACAGACCTAAGAGTAAGCCAAACAATGTCATCTTTTAAATCATTCACAATATTTGCTACATCATAAACAAAGCTAGGACTGAGATAGAGATGGAGGGACAGTGCCCTTTCTCTCAGGGGATCATGAATCACTACGCCTTTCCTCTACACCCTCTAAATGCCTGTACTTTCAACATTAAAGACATCTGAGAATGCATTAACCTCACAGCAATTAGTCTCCTGGAAGACTTATTTGTGAAAATGTGTATTGTCCAAAATATTCCCATTCAATAATACCTATTAAGCTCTACCCTGTGCTAGACAAGGGAGGTACAAAACAGACAGATAAGACTCACGTCTTTATGGAATGCATAGACACAATAGAAGACAGAAGGGGAGTCAAATCAATCAAATAAATATTTATCATAAAACGTAATAGTATATATTCTTTGTCTTCTGGTGGTACTGGGGATTGAGCCCAGGGGCATTCTATGTCCGAAGTACACCTCCAGACCCTTTTTTATTTTTTATTTATTTTTTTGAAACAGGGTCTCTCTAGACTGCTGGAGATCTCACAACGTTGCTGAGGTTGGCCTTGGACCTATGATCCTGTCTCAACCTCCCAAGTACTGGGATTACAGGGGTATGCCACCACACCTGGCTGTAATAGTAGATATAACGGAGTTATACACGATGTAGAGCATCTGTGTAGCACACACACACACACACACACACACACACACACACACACACACACACGGCTTGTGCTTATGTAAATTATTATAGAAAGGATAACCCCTGATCTGGTACTTTGTAGGATGAGTAAAAACACTCTGTAGAAACTGATTTAGAAAAGATATTTCAGGCCAGGTGTGGTGGTGCATTCCTGTAATACAAGAATTTGGGAGTCTGAGACAGGAGGATTAGGGCTCTAGGTCAGCCTTGGCAACTTACTGAGACCCTGTTTTAAAATAAAAAATAGAATAGAGTGACTGGGGGTGTAGCTCAGAAGTAGAATACCCCTGGATTCAATTCCCAGCACCACACACACACACACACACTTCCAGAAAGAGGAAATTGCACATGCAAGGACACAGAGGCAGGAACAAACTTTCCTTGCTTAGAGAATATTAGGTATTTAGGCTGCTATGACAGCTATGAATGACAGGAGAGGTGACCCTCTGGGGAAATAGGTGTCAGATGATGAAGTTTATGATAATGAAATTACATTGATGAGGTGATGAGCAGGACAGTGACAGGATCAGAGAAAATCATGAGATGACTAGTGCTATGACTGGACGTGCACAGGAGCAAATCCTCTCTGGACAAGAGGGAGGAGAGATTTGGGAAGCTGTGGCTGTGGGAGAGGAGACCAGCTAGGCATCCATGCCATTGGCCAGATGGAAATGACAATGGCTGAGATAGGAGAGAAAAGTGCAGATGGATAGGGAGTTTCAGACACGACACAAGAGCAGAACCAGCTGGACCTGGTCACTGCAGAGATGTCAGGGTTGAGGTAAGAAGCATCTTTGGATGAGGCTTTCTAATTTTGGTGTCAAGATAGGGAACAAGGACAAGCAACTGGTTCAGTGTGGATATGAAGAGTTTGAAGACTCTGTGATATCTCCAGAAAGACATGGGTCCAGAGATCCAGACCAATATCTGGAGATTACATAGAATTCAGGACTTATTTATTCAACAAATACTAGAACAAGAAGATAGGAGAGTAAAAGAGTCCAGAGACATTATCATGTTCAAGTATTCAGCAGAGCAAAATATCTTAAAGGAGGAAGAAAACCAGTAGAGGGTTGTGCATGAAATACCAAGGAGCAGGGGATTTAGGAAGTACTGGAGTTCACAGTCTATAATGTTGAAGAGAGTTAACAAAAGACAGCGTTAGAAGGACCCCACAGAGATGGAACTAGGATTCCAGTTGGTGTCAAGGTAAGGGCAAAGTCAATAGTGATGTATGGTGAACGTGTAAAAATAAGAGTCAAGGCAGCAGAGCAATCACGTGCAGAAGGTCTTCTAGCAGCAAGCTGAAGAAGAAAGAGGCAATGCAGGATCATGATTTAAGGGATCCACCATGTCAAGGAAGGAATCTAAAATTAGTTAATCCCAATTACAACATGTCATGGGGAAAGTTAACCCATTGGAAAGATTCCTTCCCATTATTATTAAAACTACCAGATAGAGAGTATAAAGGTGATGGTACCTTCTTGAATTAAAAATACATTTGATGCCACCCCACTTATTGATTCTCAGTTGTATTTCCTGAGCTTTAGGGGTCTTATTGAGGAAGTATCTAATAGTGCCTATATGTTGGAGAGTCGGTCCTATGTTTTCTTTTAGTAATTGAGATCCAGACCAATATCTGGAGACTACATAGAATTCAAGTTTCTGATCTAATTTCTATGTCTCTGATATATCTTGTGTTGACTCCTGTGCAGGGTGAGAGATTGCGGTATAAGCAGAGGAAACAAGCAAAAGTCTTAAGAGAGAGCCTACAGAATGGAAGAAAAAAAGTTGCCAATTGCTCTTCTGATTGAGGACTAATATCTAGAATATACAAAGAAAGTAAAAAAACTCAACACTAAAATAAAAAGCAATCTAATCAAAAGATGGTCAATTGAACTGAACAGATACTTCTCAAAAGAAAAATACAAATGGACAATAAATAGATGAAAAAAGTGTTCAAAATCATTAACAATCAGGGAAATGTAAATCAAAACTGTACTGAAGTTCTATCTAACTCCAGTTAGAATGGCAATCATCGAGAATACAAACAGTAATAAGTGTTGGCAAAGATGTGGGGAATATGAATGCTTATCCACTGTTTGTAGGACTGTAAATTAATAAACCCGCTACAGAGATCAGTGTGGAGTTCCGCAGAAGACCACACGAAAAGAAAATCACCATACAACCCAGCTTGCCACTCCTTGGTATCTTTTCAAAGGAATTGAAGTCAGAATATTATAGTGATATATGCATCATTAGAACAGCATAATTCACAACACTCAAATTATGGAACCAATCTAGGTATCTGCCAACAAATGAATGGATTACAAAACAGTGATATATACATGCAAAGGAATTTTACTCAGCCATGAAAGAGAACAAAATTATGTCACTTACAGGAGAATGGATGGAACCAGAGAATATTATTTTAAGTGAAATTAGCCAGACTCAGAAAGTCAAGGGTCATATGTTTTCTGTCATATGCAGAAGCTAGAGAGAAAATAGGAAACAAAGGGGCTTCAGATAAATGAGGAAACAGACCAGTAGAATAGTGGAAAGGAGATGGAGAGGGGGAAAATGGAAGGATGTAACAGTTCAAATAATGTTGTGTGTATATGAAGATAATGATACCAATCTCACTAATATGTACAGGGAGGGAGGGGTAAGGGAGTACAATGGGGAGGGAAATACGCCTGCTGAGTGCTGTGTGCAGGTATGTGTATCACTTTGAATTTCACTATGATGTATAGTTACAATACACTGCTAGACATATATTAAAATAATATATATTTTAAAAGTTCAACAAAGTATCAAATGTCTTATGAAATCAAATGGGGAAATATTTTTATCATAAATGCTTTTATAAAGACACTGACTAGGCTTGGAAAGATTAGGAAGGGGAGAAATTAACTCCCAGGAAAAACGTGCCTATACAGGTACCAGCAGGCTCCGAGGATGGGCGTCTCAGTTATTTTCAAGACTTAGGGGCTAAATTGAAGTTTAGAGAAGTAGAACAGAAAGACAGGCTTTGTGGAGAAGAGATGCAAAATAAGTGAGCTATTTAACGAAGGAAAGATTATGAACTTCCACATTTTCTCCATTTTTCTTGATAAAGGTTTAGTAATTAGTAATTAATCATTTATTACATTACCCCATAAATGCTTTAGTACAGGTGCAAGGAAGAGATGAATCCCTATCCAAGTTTAAGGCCAGACAAAAACAGAGATGGTGGGGAAAGTTGCGATGAAGGTGGCATTTAGTATTCCACTCACTTTACTTCATTTGATGACACATGCTTCCCCAGGTCCACTTAGACATTATTTAAAATTGAAGCCATTACTGCAATTGAGAAATTACATAATTTGAGAACATACAATCTACAATTTATTTCAAAATTCTCCTGGACAGGCAGACAGAGTTCAGGATGGTACAAACCATAAATTACCACCACCAAGATTCACAATCCCAGGGGACTGGAGAAATCCACAGCTAAAGCATTGGGGAGCATGTGTGTCATATCAAGGATGCTGTGATTTACATGGTCCACAATCATCTGGTGTTTTAGGGGACAAGTGACCATGCTGGATCAAGCCAATACATTGAGTCAACCAGAGAGATGACCGACCAGGAAACTCATTAGTGCCAATCAAATAGTTGGAAGGACATGCACATTACCATTTAAATAGCTGCATCATGTAAGCAGGGCATGGTGGTGCACACCTGTAATCCCAGTACTTGGGAGGCTGAGACAAGAGGATCACAGGTTTGAGAACAGCCTTAGCAACTTAGCGAAATTCTCAGCAACCTAATGAGTCCTTGTTTAAAAAAATAAAATAAGTAAGTAAATAAATAAATTCATAGGACTAGGGTGCAGCTCAGAGCTAAAATGCCCCTGCACTCTATCTCTAGTACAATAAATAAATATGTAAATAAATAAGTAAATAAATAAATAAATACTTGCACCATTTAAGCATCAAAATTTTACTTAGATCTTTATGTTCCAGAAGTTATTTGACCTAGACCCTATCAGATGAAGAAGTGCATTTTCCTATGTCTTCCATATAAGAAGGAAGACAAAGAAAAGTTAGTTTTTCTCACTTTCAACTCAATAAAATAATCGAGGCCCTTTGCAGAAGGGATGACTTCTATTATATGGGAAAAAAGGAAAGACAAATAGAGAAAAGGAGGTGAGATTATATTTTGATCTATTTAGTTACCAATTATTTGTATTGCCTTGTGATACTTCAAATATAGTATAGAATTGTAGTTTACTTCTTACATTGCTAATGAGCTTTCCACAAGCTGCCTTTTGAACTATATCCACAAGATATTTGAATAGTGTTGGGGAAAGCAATGTATGCCTATTTATTGTATCAGCCTGAGTTGTCAGAAATCTAGGCTTGTCCCTCAATATTTCTGTTATCTGCGGCTTATCACTGAAAAATTCTCTCTTTGAGAACAGGCAGGATTAGGGATATTATGATATTTCACTTTTGTGATTAAATTACAGCAAAAGGAAAAAGGCAAAGGGATTTTCCAACTGTGCTTAAAGTCCCTAATCAGTTGACTGAGTTAACTGAAAGGGAGATTATTCTGCATGCACCTGTGCTATTCAGGTGAGCTCTGAGAAGTTCAGGCTTTCCCTGAAGGGAAAGAATCAATGTCCAAGAAGATCAGCTTACCCAGAAAGGAGAGAATTGACATCCATGGGACTCTCCTATTGTCCTTGAACAAATAAACAACTGTGAGTTCTACAATTGCAATAAAACATTTCTGCCAACAACTGCAGAAGTTTTAGCAAGGGCCCTGTGCCTTAGCTGTGACTCTGGCCCCAGTGGACACCCTGGACTGAGAGGCTCTGAGAAGGAAACTGAGATAATATAGATTTTTCCTTTAAGCCACTAAATTTTTGGTAGTTTGTTGCACAACAATAAAATACCCTCAAAACAATCACAACAGACACTCAGGAACTTTGGGTTTGACGTATCATGGAAGAATCTGTGTGTGTCAACAATATAGAAGAAGAGTCCTCTTTTGAGGCCAGATCTGAAACAAATCAGGCTAATACCAGAATCTCCACAGAAGACAGAGAATGGATTAGACCCTTTAAGAGGCAGGTGGTTGGTTGGATTAGAACAGCCATGGCAAAGACTGAGAGAAAGATACACTGCAGGAGGACTTGACTTGCATGATGTTTCATTCGGGAGCCTCGGGGTGCATTTTGAGAAAGATCACACATGGTAGATGTACAATTCCATCTCCATCTGAGCAGCGCCTGGTTGACAGATGGGTTTTACACTAGGAAGCCGAGGAGCTTCTGATTCTGCCAAACAGAATGGGAAAGAGAAACCCAGGATTGTGGGCCTTGGGTGATGCCCTCCTACACCCCCATCCCCACAAAACAAACAAGAGTGCACATGGGAACACTATCCAACACTAAGGCGAGAGGTGGCTTGTGACCTGCTTTGTGTTTTATTAGTAGAGTGGTACTGGGGCTTAGTGCACTTCTTGGGAGCAGCTGTGAAGGACCAGTTCCACTTGTTTTGAGAACAAAGGCACTAAGCAGGCGAGTTGGAGTTATCTAAACGAGCCAGTCAAAAGATCACTAGAAAATCTCTTGCTGTGCCCCTCCAAGAAACAAATATGGCTGGGGAGAAGAGAAAGACTCAGGAAAAATAAGGGCCAAATAATTTCAGAAGAAGTTAAGCAGGTATTCAACAGGCTTGGTATGTCAGTATTTTCCAAAGCTCCATCAGTTCACTTATTTTCGGGCTGGACAGGGAATTCTAGGAAGTGACTGTCCTCATCTGAAGAATCACCCACTGTCTGAGGGCACAGCCCAGTGCTGAGGGAGGAAGGCAAGCAGGACTACAGAGAGGTTGAGGGGCTGAGCCCTGAGCCTCGGACTTTGCTGATGGACTTTATGTAGCTTCTTCTGCCTAACAACTTTGTAAGGGGAATGGCTTTTCATTTGCTTTTAACAAGTTATCACGAATTAAGCAGCTTAAAAGCCAATATCCTTTTCTTATCTCATTCTTCTGTAGATCAGAAGTCTAAGAACACCCAGAACCCACAGGGCTGGTTCTCAGGGTCACATCAGCTGACAAGGTGACAGTGAGGCTGAGACCTTATCTGTAGGCTCTAAGGGAAAAAAATATCCACTTTCAAGGTCATTTTTGTTGTGGATAGAATTCAGTTCTTACAGTTACAGGGTTCTTGTTTTCTTGCTGGTTTTTAGCCAAAGGGCTGCTCTCAACTCTTAGAGAATGCCTGCGTGCCTTACCACATAATCCACTTCATTTTCAAGCAACAGGGTGTCAGGTCTAAAAATTATACAGGGCAAGTGTCAGAGAGAAAGACCAAGGCTAGGGATAGAATGAGGGCTGAATGTCTGCAGCACTGACATGAAACCAAACCCAAGCCTGTTTGCCTCTGATGCCCTGTTTTTCTCCTATGTTGTGTTGAGCGGTAAAAGAGATAGTATTATTATTTTTTTAATGGTATGACTATCTCCTAAGTGTCATACACCTGGGAGAGGGACTGAGAAAGGAAAACTAAGTCCTTGGCTGTCCATCACTGTGCTAGTGTGGGTTCCTAAAATGGCATTCTGCCTGGGGAACCTACCAACTCCAGAAGATGATTAGCATACTCAGTTAGTTCCACTCTTCTTTCCCTAACTGCACTCAGGTTGTTCAGGGGAAGCTTACATTGGTAGAAAACCAGATTTGGGCACCTTTAGATTGTCAACACCAAACAGTGAAAGAGCGACAAATGTTCTTTGCAAGAAAGACATATTATTAAGACAACTAATTAAGCGGGGCGTGGTGGTGCACACCTGTAAGCCTAGTATGTGGGAGGCTGAGACAGAAGAATCACAGGTTCAGGTCAGCCTCAGCAACCTAGAGAAACCCTGTTTCTAAATAAATAAATAAATAAAATAGAGCTGGTTGTGTAGCTCACAGGTAGAAGTCTTTGAGTTCAATCCCCAAACAAGGAAAAAAAAAAAAAAAAGAAAAGAAAAAACAAAACTTAGTTACATGGAAGAAATTTCCCAGGTTCCCAGGCTGTCTTGCTATATATTTTAGTTTGGGCAAAATTCAAATCATTGCTTGTTCTGTGACCTGGATAAAATAAAAGAAGCTGAAGTAGAGAAGTAGAAATAAAATTGATTGTAAACAATATGAAGGAAAGGACCATTATTTTCTGCTCATTTCTGAATTCCAGGTATAATTAGGTACAAACACAAGGTATTTTTAGAGCAAATAGAGACAGGAAAAAAAACATTATTAAAAACTCTGAATTAATTGTTCTTTTTGTTTATAAGGCAGTGACCTTAGAATGAACTTAACCTTCCTTAGGTTCAGGCTCATTGATAACCACTGCACATTTTTCAGGACAATCATGATTCTGAACATTCCAATAGACTCAATCAAGAAATGGGCAAATGAACTAAATAGACATTTCACAAAAGAAGAGAAATAAATGGCCAATAAATACATGAAAAAATGTTCAACATCATTAGCAATCAGGGAGATGCAAATCCAAACTATACTGAAATTCCATCAAAATGACAATCATCAAGAAGTCAAGCAACAATAAATGTTGACGAGGATGTGGGGAAATTGGGACTCTTCTACACTGTTGGTGGGATTGCAAATTAGTGCAGTCGCTATGGAAATCAGTGTGGAGATTCCTCAGAAAACTGGGAATGGATTTACTATTCCACTCCTGGGTATCTTTCCAAAAGACTGAAATCATAATATTATAGACATGTATGCATATCTATATTTATAGCAGCACAATTCATAATGGCAAAATTGTAGAACCAACCTAGGTGTCCACCAACAGAGGAATGGGTTACAAAATTATGGGATAT
>PVLC010032702.1:0-18007 GCA_004027655.1 Graphiurus murinus
ACTGGGGATTGAACTCAGGGGCATTCTACCTCCGAGCTACACCCCCAGCCCTATTTTTTATTCTTTATTTTGAAACCGAGTCTCACTAAGTTGCGGAATGCCTCACTAGGTAGCTGAGGCTGGCCGCGAACCCGGATCCTCCGGTCTCAGCCTCCCGAATGCTGGGATTACAAGCGTGCGCCACCACGCCCGGCTCCCCGCTTTATTTTAAATGCATTAAAAACAAAACCATAAAACTAATTGCTTCTCTTTAAGGTGTCAGACTTACATTGTGATGCAATTTCACTCTAATCTGTTTAACACAAACAGTGTGTGTAGCGTTTGTTCTGCTAATTAGAGTATAACAAATAAATTACTTGGATACTTAAGATGTCTGGCATCTAACTGTAAAAATATTTTACTTTAAAAGGCATTTAGGAGCGTGGTGTGGTGGTGGTGTACGCTTGTAATCCCAGTACTTGGGGGGCTGAGACAGGAAGTAGGTTCAAGGACAGCCTCAGCAAGTAGTGAGACTCATCAACCTAGGGAGACCTTGTTTCAAAATAAAAATAGGCCTGGGGGTGCAGCTTAGAGGTAGAATGCCCCTGGGTTCAATCCCCAGCACTATAAATAAATTTAAAAATAAATAAATCATTTAGACTGAATATTTGGGCTGAACAAATGCTAGTTTTACAGTGGGGTTCCTGAAAGCTTTTTTCCCCCTTCTAATCACTACGTTCTGCTAAAAAGCAGACATGACAATGTGAGATTAACCCCTGGAGAAAATCAGAATCCACATACATTAAAAGATGATAAAACGAGTCCCAATTGGTGAAAATCCTCAACTTGAGCATATACTGACATTTTCTCAAGTACTATGTGGTTCTCTGGCGAGCCAGATTTCAAAATAACCAAGGTTAAAAACAAATCAAAATTCACCAGACGCAAGGACAATCCAAAAGACGTCGGGAATTGAATTGGGGGCTAACCGCGTTCTCCAAGGATGGGCCCAGAGGAAGGAAGGAGAAGTCCCAGGGACCCTAAAGCCGCGGTGGGGAGGAGGGAGGCGGGTGTTTCGGCCATATTCTACTGCCCGCTACAAGAACACCTGCCTTCTCCAGGACAAAACCCCAAACCAAATCGAAAAGCGGGCAGTGGAGCCTGGCTGGTTCTACCCAGCTCTCTCCGCGGACGCTGCGCGGCTGCCGATCCCTCGCGTGCCCTGCGCTGAGCTGGGGACGGCGGGCTGCCCTTGCCTTGCCTTGCCTTGCCTTCCCTCGCCTTCCCGGGCCGCACCTGCCCGCGGGCGCTCACTCACCACGCGCTTCTGCGGCTTGATGAGGGGCCGGCTGAGCCCGTTCATCTTGCTGTAGAGGCCGCACGCGTTGCACAGGTAGTGGCCGGTGCCGTCCCGCCGCCACAGCGGCGTCTGGATGGAGCCGCAGTTCACGCACTCGCGGCTCTCGGGCAGGTCCTCCAGCAGGTCTGCGGCGACAGCGGGGACAGAAGAAGGGTGAGGCGGCGCCCCAGGGCCCCCGGGACCCCCATCCCGCCCGCGCCGCGCTTCCCCGGGGGTCCCCGACTCTGCACCCCGCGGGGAGCCCCCGGGAAAACCAGCGGCCACCCTCAGGGGACCTCGGGAGTCTGATCCCCACTCTGGAGCGGTCCCCAAGCTGGTCACAACTGAATCCATCCTAATTGTGGTGCCCCGCTGTCCTGGCGCAAGCGAGCCGCGCGGTATTCACAATAAATGTTTAGAAGTATTTTCCATATCCACCATCTTTCCTTCTTACACGTAAGCCTTTTCTCCAATAATAATAAAATTAGACAAGTGAAATTCGAAGAACTGTTCTTGAGAACTTATCTCAGAAATGAAAAACAAGAAAATTACTTAGGTCTGCCCAAGAAAAAAAGCACTAGCATTATTAAGTGGAGATAAAGTATTATTTCCATGCCACCAAGGTTTAAGCAGAAATACTCATTTCCTTCTGTAAATTTTACAAAAGGTTGACATTTTACTGATTGAGAAAAATCACTAAGACCTTCCCATCAACAAAAACATCTCCTATTTTCCTACACTAAAATTTTAATTCATGTCGTCTATTTTAGATGTGCTTATTTTACATCACTTTTATTATTTGGTTAGTTTTCAGAATTCACAACAAACCTAGAGCTGCTAATTAAAAACAAATCTGCATTAAGAGTAAATGGCTAAAATATTTCCCCTCCAGATTAAATATGAAATAAATATCTGTTCTCTAAAAGGAGATAGGCCCTTACTAAATATATTCTTAAAAAAACAAATGTGTCCCATTTAGGGCTCTATATTATAGAGGATTTAAATATTCTAATTTGGCATTCTTGAAAGAGTATTTCCGAATCACTTTTTTTAAAAAATAAACATTACACTACAGGTTTTATTTGAAGATTTAAGCACACTCATTCCCCTGCAGTTAATTATTGTGTCTGCCATCAGTTGTGGTAAAGAAATTAAAGTAGGACTTTGACATTAAAATGCTTTAATCCATTAATAATATTTGCCCTACAAAACAAGTGTCCTTCTTTCTCATTTCTCGGATTTAAAAGAAACTGGAGTTCTGCACAAGCCGAGTTCAAAGTTGTCTTGGGGATACTGCAACTTAGAACACATCACAAAGATTTATTCTTCTCCTCCCTAAAAGCCACTATTGACTGCGGTAATCAGTAAAATACTCAGGACTTCAAGGACATTGAAGTTAAACAAGGTATTTGTCTTGTTGTTGACTTTAAAATGTTACCTATCAGAGCCCCCCTCTGTAGAGGAGCGGGGCATTCCCTGGAAAAGCTGTGCCTGGCCTCCTTCCCTCTTCTGGGAACAATAAAGAGACTCCCTGGAGGTGGAAGGAACTCTAGTCATCTGAAACCCAAAGGCAAAATTTAAAGTCCACTTTGGATAAACAGATTCTAGGAGACTTGTTTTTCAATTAAAAAAAAAAAACCTTATTCCATTTCTACCTCTCCCCCACATCCACCACACAGCTACAGTTCTCTTTACTCTAAAACGAGAAAAAGAGCTGCTTTTATAAAAATTACAAATCTGATTGTGCTGGAAGGTGGTGTTTGTGGTGCCCCTGGGGGAGTGACGGGCTCCACTGCCCAGCTAGTGGGCACTGCTCTGCAGGAGCTTAGGGTCAGGGAATGGAGGACAAGGCTGCGCACCCAGAGCCAGTCCCGGGGAGTCACCCCTTCCCCTGCAGGGGAGGGAAAGGCAAAGGGAGTGGGGTTCCAGGAGCCTCTACACTGCTCACTTTGAAGCTCCGAGATCAGGTTTTAGCCCCAGTGTTTGTTCAAATTAAAAGAGCCTGTAACCAGCCGGGCCTGGTGGCGCACGCTTGTAATTCCAGCATTCGGGAGGCTGAGACCAGAGGATCCGGGTTCGCGGCCAGCCTCAGCTACCTAGTGAGGCACTCCGCAACTTAGTGAGACTCGGTTTCAAAATAAAGAATAAAAAATAGGGCTGGGGGTGTAGCTCGGAGGTAGAACGCCCCTGAGTTCAATCCCCAGTACCGCAAAAAAAAAAAAAAAAAAAAAGAGCCTGTAACCAAACACGGTTTGTATATGTATTTTTAAAAAATGAAAGCAGAGAAACAGGAAATCTAGCTAGAAACTGGTGTTAAACCCGAGTAAGGACCAAGTTAGCGTCTCTCATCCCAACACTGGCTTGGTCCTGGTGCTTCTGCTTTTTAAGTCCTGCAAAAATCTGTGTTCCCTAATCCTTTCACTCCACCCTATTTTTTTTTAACATGCTCTAAATTTACAGAGGATTTTTCTAACTTTGTAGTGTCATACCCAGAAGGTATAAAAATTAGAGAAAGAATAGGGCTAAATTTAAAACAAAAAGAAACTAACTTGCCTGCAACCGCATTGTCCTCTAAAAAAGATTTCTCAAACTTGATTTCCAAGTTACTGTCAACAGCTGAAGACTCAGGTAGTCTTTGGACTAGCTTAGTCATGTGACCTGATGGACGCCCAGGGGGAAGGAAGCTGGAGATCAAGCTAAGGTGTCAAGAAGCAGGCAGAACCGCAGAACCCTGCTCCAGCTGCAGCCCACTGCCCCAGCACACCCTTCCACATTCCCTCCGGGACCCCCTGCCTGACAAAAGAAGCTTCCCACCACCCCTCTTCCTGTCCTTTGAAGATTCTTCAATTCCCAGCCTCTCTGCTCCAGGGAGCCAGACAAGGGTCCCTAATAGTAGGGTGACAGTCCTCTGCTCTCCAGCACAAAACTCTACTGGGTCCCCCCGCCCACCCCTGCTCCACCTACTGATGCTAACGAGGCGGCGTGCGGATTAGAGGGGAGTTGGAGATCAATGTCTTGGTGCCCTTGGAAGACGTAAAGAACGCTTGTTAACCAAGAAGTCTGCCCCCTTCCCAGGGCTCCAGGGGGGCTGTTCAAATCTGCTTTTACTTCCAGACCACTAGCATTCCAGTACGTCTTCTGAACACAACATGGGCAGTGTCATTTTATCTAATCAGGGCCCCAAAAGGACTTGATGTCCCTGAAAGGAACATCGAGGTTCCCACATGAAGCCCAGACCTGGGGCATGAGACACGGAGCAGTACAATTTGGATCAACCTGCCTCCCCCCTCCTTGCCACTTTTGTGATTCTGAGGTCTCCCCCAGAACTAACTTCTCTCCAACAAACAACAAAAGTCTTGTTTTCCTTAGAGGAAAAGTTATCAAGCTTTTTGAAGAGAGACCTGTGAAGGCCCTAAGCACTTAGCACACTGCAGCTGAGACCACTGCAAGGCTCACCGCCTTCCCTAGAACCAAGCACATTCCAGACAAGGCACTTCCAAGTATTCCAACATGGTTTTCCCACTTCGAGATGGTCCCCAGGCACGGGAATTATCGTATGAGTGGAACTGGAAGCTGGAAAGCTGGTGGGATCCTTGCTCCGGGACGCTTGGGTCCCAGCCCCACCACGTGGGAACAGCAGCCCAGATCCCGGCTGGCAGATGCCCAGCCTAAAGGCCCATCCAGCTACAAGGGAACAGGCCTAGGTGTCCTCTGCTTTCTCTTTCCCTCTCACTTAAGGGGAGAAGGATGCCAACTAATTCCTAGGCCGTTTACTATGGTGAAGCTCATTTAAATACCCTTTTCCACCACACCCGGGCCTGGTCCGGATTACCTAAAATCCCAGCTACTCCGGAGGCTGAGGCAGGGTGATGGAAACTCCCAGGCCAGCCTCGGCAACCTACCGAGACCCTATCTAATAATTAATGGCAATAATAGTAACGAAGGGCTGGTGATGCCGCTCAGTGGTAAAGCGCTCCTGAATTTAATTCCCATTATGGGGAGACAGGCTCCTCCAGGAAACACCAGAGCCTTGGGGAGAGGGTGAATCCAGTGCCCAACTCTCTCCCAAACGTACTCCCAGCGCGAGTATCACTATTCCACTCATCCCAGGTAGGGCTGTGGCAGAGCCCAGCGCTGTCGGTTCCCTCCCAATTGCCCACCCCGGTCGCTATTCGTCAAGGCCGGACTTCTCCTCGGAACTGCGGTACAGACGCCTTTTAGTCCCTTTCCCGGAAGAGAAGACTGACCCTGTACGAATAATCACACCAGCGCTACAAGCCAGCGGCCATTCTGTCCCAGGCCTGCGAGTCCAATCCAGAGCCAGCGGAGCGCTAGGCCCCAGGGCAAAGGCCTGAAAACCCGACCCCAGTCGAGCAGCCGCCCCTGATCCCCTGCGCCCCGCGCCTCGGACCCGCACCCCGCAGAGCGGCGCGCCCCTTACCTGCGCTGGGGCCCCGCGGCACGGGGAGCGGGGCTCCGGCGCGGCTCTGCAGACTGTGCAGCACCGGGGTCTCGTAGGGTCCGGCGGGCCAGGCGGGCGTCAGCGGCGCGCCCATGTAGGGTGAGTAGGGGCTCGGGTGGTGGTGGTGGTGATGGTGGTACGTCCCGTTCAGCGGCCGCGCCGCCGACAGCGAGCTGTACTGGTGCTCCCGGCCGCCCATGGCCGCCAAATTGCCGCCGCCGCTCACGCCGCTCACGCCGGCCGCGGCCCCGCTGCCCGCCGCCGCGTAGCCCCCCGGCTCCCGCGCCGCGCCGTTGGCCATCGGGGGACTGGGCGAGTAGGGGAAGCGCGCCGAGGCGTGCGCCCCCGCCGAGCCCGCGCCGCCCGGCCCCGCCGCCCCGCCGCCCGCCGCGCCGCCTCCGCCGCCGTACGGGGGGCTGTCGGCCGAGGCCTGGGGCCAGCCGGGGTGCGCGCCCGCGCCGCCCGCGTGGGTGCCGGGCCCGCCGCCCGCGCCCTGCAGGTACGGCAGGCCGGGCAGCATGGAGCCCACGCGCGTGGTGGGCACGTAGACCGGGGAGCTGGCGGCCGCCGCCGCCGCTGCCGCCGCGGCTGCAGAGTGCACGAAGCCGCCGGCCGCGCCGTCGTAAGCGGCCGGGCCCTGGCTGGAGAGGGCGGCGAGGGTCTGGTACATCTCCTCCGGCTGCTCGGGCGCGAAGGGGCTCAGCTTGGCGCCCCGGCTGGACCACAGCAGCTTGCTGGCGGTGGCCGCCTGGTCGAGGTCAGTGAAGAGCAGAAAGTCCTCCCAGCTGGACAAGGCGCTCCCGGGGCCCGCAACCCCGGGCGCCGAGGGTCCGTGGGGCGCCCCGAAGGGGTGCGAGGCGTAAGGGCTGAGCAGCAGCGAGCGGCCCGAGGGTCCCGCCACCGCCTGCGCGTCGAGCTGCGGCGTCCTGCAGTTGCTGGCGCCGCCGGGGCCGCGCTCCCCGCCGCGGGAGCAGGAGGACGAGGACGAGGACGAGATGGGGGAAGGCGGCGTGGAAGGCTCCCGCGCAGGAAAGGCCCCCGAGTCGCCGGCGTCCGCCGCCGCGGCCCCGAAGCGCTTCGGCAGGCACCAGCCGCCGTCAGTCAAGGCCATCCACGGTCCGGCGCCGCTCCGCGCTGACTTCTAGCTCCTGAGGAGGGGTGGGAGGAGAGGGAAGAGGGAGAAAGAAAGCTTACCAAAGCGCAGGCCGCGCGCCTACCCCACCTCCGCCGCCGCCTCCCAGCTCCCGTCCGCGCCCCGGCGCCGGGTCCTGGAGGGCCAGGGCGCCTCCCTCCTTCTCCCGCGCGCCCGGGGTCCCTTCGCCAGCATCCTTCCTCCGCACGCGCGCCAGATCCCGGGGGTGACGGCGAAACTGGCCGAGGTTTTCCTTTCGCCCCAGAGTGGCTCCCTCCGGGGCTAATGACACACAAAGAATTTAAGTAGCAGTGCGCGTCCGCGCTGTCGCCTCCCGCCTCCCGGGAGATGATCCTCTCCGGGAAAGACTAGGTGGGAAGGTTCCCTGAGCCAGAATCATTATAAAGCTCCAGGAAGGCAACCTGTCCTCGAAAACGAAACCGCCGCTTTTCCCCCAGAGCTTCCCAGAGCGCGCTGGCCAGACCGAGCCCCTGAGAAATGCCACTCAGCTCCGGGAAAAGTGGGGTGCCAGGCGGAGGTGGCAGTCCGGGATGCTCCGGCAGGCGTCGCGCGGGAGCCTGCGGAGCGAAGTCTCGGTCCCACCCGCGTCCCCCAGGGGCGCGCACCTCAGACACCGTTCGCATCTGCATTCACCAGGGCGCGACCCCCGCGGGCCCGGGCCACCCCGGCCCACCCGCGGCCATCCCAGCCGCGGAAGGCCAGGCCGTTCCGGAATCGGACGTAGTGGGGTGGAGCAGAGCGCGGAGAAAAGGGGGGGGCGCGATAGGGGGCGTGAGACCGCCCCGAGCCGAGGCCACCCCAAGGGGAGAGCAGGAAGAATGACAGGGAGACGGAGCGGGCAGGGAGGCGAAATGCAGCCGGCCGGGCCTCCTTGGGGCTCCTGCTCCTCGGACAGAACCACACTCCAAGTATAATGCCCACACAGACCCGGCAGGACTGCAAGAAAGAAGTTTCCCTCCCCGACCGGCTCCCGCCCCTCGCGCTGAGATATCTCGGAGATAAGGCTGTGCACAGATAAGCACTTAAGGGAGAGGAAAGGACGCCAGGAGTCGGTCCGCGGTGTCCCGGGAGCAGGGGAGCCGCCGCAGCCCTTCGGGAGAGCAGAGAGGCGCCCTCGCAGGCGCCCGCGGCCGGGAAAGGGCCGGAGGCCGAGGGCGCGCGGCCGCAGGGTGGAGGCGAGGGAGCAGGCAGAGCGAGCGAAGGAGGAAGCAGCCGAACCTGGGGCGAGTGCCGGGCATGGAGAACCGCGGTGGCCGAGGGTGCTCCCGGGCGTGGAGAGGCCGAGGGCGCCGGCGGGAGAGCGCGAGTCTGTCCGGGATCTGCGGCGCGCTGCGGGTGAATAAAAAGGAGAGAGGAGGCGCCTCTCACTGCTCTGCCGGAAAACTGCAGCCTGCGCTCCTGATTGGACTCACCGAGCCCTAAACAAACAGCGCTCGCCGAAGGGTGCCAGGCTGTGGGTCGGAACTGCGCTGGGCTAGCAGCTGGGTGCGGAGGTGAAGAGGAGGAGGAGAAGGAGGAGGGGGAGGGACCAGGGGAGGAGAGAGCGGGGCGGGGAGGGGACGGCGAGGGGGAGGGGAGCGCGCCGCCCCGGCAGACAATGAGCGCCGCGCTGCCGGAGGGCGCTGCCTGCGGGCGTGGGCTGCGCGGGCCGCGCTGTCCCCGGAGGGGGCGTCCACCCCGGGCCCGCGGCGCTCAGGGACGTGGGGGGAGGGGCGGACGCGACCCACACCCAGCCAGCCTCGGGGTACTCTCCTGCGCCCCGGGCTGCACACAGATGCACACGCTCACACTCACGCACACTCGCCTCGCGGCAGGGAGCCGCGGTCCCCAGGAATGGGCAGTGCACAGCCCCGCGCCCTCGCCGGGATGGGAGGGACGCGCCCCCCAAATAAGGGGAGAAAGTGCTTCCCCAAGGCCCTCCCCGCTCCTCCGTCCACACTAAACGGGCCTTCTGCGCAGCGGTGCGTGACCGACCTTAAACTTTCCCCGACCTTACTTCGGGATGCGGGGTCGTGGTGGCCGTCAGGGGTCAGGGCTCCTACAATCTAGGACAGAGGGAGCTCGGGTACCCACAATCTACTTCTCCCCAGGTCTTACAACATATACCAAGTTCCTGGGAAGTTCAGCGCCACGTTCCCCAGCTAACCTTTGGGAACTTTTAACTTGGGGTCTTCCAGTTCTGAAAGGTTAGCTCGGAGGTGCGCAGGATGGGAAGAGGCGTCCCCGCCAGTCCGTTCCGGGACGCGCTCTCAGTTTTGTTGTCGCGTTTGCTCTGAGCTTTCGCTGGGCGTCAGGTAGGCTGCAGATAAGTCGGTGGAAAGCGGTTGGGAGTGATACCTTCCCTGGACACAGCGCGAAATACCGGTTCCCCACCCCCAAACACACACACACGCACACACACACCTCTTCTCCGCTCCCTCCAAAAGATTACGATTATCACAACTGTGTACAAACTGATACGGTCCTTCGCGGGCCAAGGGACTGGAAATGAACGTCGCGGGGTTATCAGCGCCGATCTGTCAGCGGCGGGTCGCGCGGCCGCCGGCTCGTCCGCCGCAGGAGCGGTGATATATGTCTCTCTCCCTTTCGCTCACAAAAAGGATTTCTTCCGACAGGCGTGACCCCAGAAGCCTGCGGAGAGAGAATTTAAGTAGGGCAGGAGGAGCGGTCTTGTGGGAATGGATTTTTAGACTCCCCCCCCCCACCCCGTAAATCGAAGTAAATGATTTTCTAAAGGTCAATCTCCCTGAAAGCTTTTGGGCTCTTGTTTTGTTTTGATATTTATTTTCTGTGTTTTTTCATTTGGGGGAGAGGAGCCAAGCCGAGTTGAACAGGGATAGGTAGGCGCTGTAAAATATGGTTCCCGAGAGATTGTGAGACTTGGGCCGAAGGACTTTTTTTTTTTTTTTTTTTTTTTTGTAAAAGAATCGTGAGTTGGGAACCTGTAGATCCCCCGGAGCGGCGCAGAAGGGGAAAGAGCTCGGCAGACCCCGGGAGGGGGTGCGCAACCCAGCAAGTTTTCGATAATTCTCCTTTTTTCATTCTTCGTTGTAAAGTGCTGCTAACTGCTTCTGAATTTTAAATTGCTACTGAGAAAGTCCATAAACCGTTCTCGTCCAATTTAGTCACTTTTATTACGTTCCTCTGGGCCTCCCCCAATCACTGTGGCGGCTCCCAGTTTCTTCGTGGTCGCGTTGGAAAAAGCTGACGGTGGAAAACTCTGGAACGGAAAGCCTGGCGACTGGAGCGGGATCCAGAAGCTTTAAAGTTTAACCTGAGTTCGATCGGAGGCAAGTACCAGAAGAAACAGCCGGTGTGGACTGGCCGCTCAATCCCAGCCTGGCTTCAAATGTCTTACATTTGGTTCTTTGGTAAGTTCTGACCAAAATTTTAAGTGGACTGGGTATTGCAAAGCTCATTTGTAAGCAATTACGTTAATGCTCTGGACATTTGATTTCCTTTGAATCCAATTGTTTTGAAATAATGTTTCTCAGGTTTACTATTAAAAGCTGAGGTTTTTTTTTTAAGTTCTTATTTGCTAAAAATAAATGTTTTGGATAAAAATTTGCTTCCAGACTGTGAATGGCCCAGAGGAGACTGAGCCTTGTCGAAGCCTGATTCCTGTCCTGCATGTTTTTTTTAATGTATATTTGAAAGTACGAGGTTATTGGCGTGGGTTTCCGGGGACAATAGCAAACCCCGGCTGACCTGCTCCACCCGCAGACCCGCAGCAGTGGTGAGTGGTGTGAGGGCGCCCGGCCCCGGCGCCCACCGGACGGAGGTGAGCGGCTGGATGGATAATGACCGGGCCGACAACCTCCAGATCCCCAGTCACTGTAAATGGTATCCAAGCCAAAGGACGGAAAATAGGTAATTGTTCCTTTTCAGGGCCACAAATTGTACTTTTTTAAAGACTGATTTTCCAACCAGGCTAGCGAATAGGTAGACAATTACTTTTCATTTCAGTTAATTTAAAAATAAAACAAAACTATTAAACCCGTAAAGTTGATTAAGGCAGAAAACCAAGCTGCCTGACCGCCCCAGTCTGCCATTTTCCAACGTGTCGCTTTGGCGCTGGGGAAGAACACCCGAGGCAGAGGCCGGTTTTCAAAGCCGCCCCCAGGGGTTCCAGGCCCGGCGCGCGTAGCTGCTTCCAAATAGGTCTGGGGGGCGTAGAACCCGGTGTGTGGAGAGAGGGGAGCCCCCCAAACTAGGGAGAAACCCCAGAGCTGGAGACGGTCCCCGTAGGGCCCAAGTACTCAGATATGCCCTTAGAATGTTTATCTTCTTCCTTTTTTAAACCTCTCCTTTTCTTTTACTCTCTCCTGCCGCCTCTTTTGGGATTTACTAATCTTAAACGAAACCGTTTCTCTAGAGACTATTAAGACCCTAGCAGCGCCCTCCTCACCCCCGAGGGGGCTGGCTCTGGGGCGCGGCCTGTCCCCAGGGCTGATTTATTTGAGCCGCCACACCACTATTCAGGATTCGAATCCAGCCAGAACCTAGCAGCCGATTGGGCAGGGGGCGGGGGCTCTGCTGCCGAAACAGGAAGGCTGTTTGGGGGCCCACGGAGGGCCGCCCCCGAGAAGACCCGGGAGGGGACGCGCGCGTCGCGGTACACCTTCACCCCGCAAAGTTAAACGCATTTTATGGTCATTTCACAAGGCTCCTGGCTGCTTCAGTGACTTTTCAAAAGAAAAAAAAAATACAATTTCTGGTTTAACACATTAGACTTTTTTAAAAACCGGTTTATGGGTCCTCGCTTGTAGCATATTTCTTGCTGTCCTTGGGACACCGAGCCACCCTCACCCCGCCAGCGTCCGCCGCGCAGTCAAGTCGGGTGTCGGGTCCCCTTTGCTGCGGCCTCGGCGCGACACAGGCCGCTCCCCAGGGCCCTGGTCAGTGTCCTTCTTTTTCTTCCATTTCTTTCTTGTTTTTCTTTCCTTCCCTCGCTCCTTTCCTTTCCTCCCTCCCTTTTATTTCCTTCCTTTTCTTTTATTTTTAATTCTCCAAACCCCAGAAGTACTCTGGCCAGGTCAGGTGGCGGCGGGGCTCGGGCCGGGGAAGGCCGCGCGGAGCCGGGGTCGCGGGCTTGGGGACCCGGCGCGGCGCGGAGGTGGGCTCGGCGGCGGCGGTCCTGCCCGGCGCTGTTTACGCGACTTTATTAATGTACTTCCTCGCGGCGGGTGAGCGCGGGCCCGATAAGGGGCGGCGGGGTAGGGTCGCCGTAAAAGCCCACCTTCCTCCATTAACCTTTTCCCTCTCTCCTTCCCTCTCTGTTAGAGCTTGTTATCTGGGCCACCCAATGACCGACGAAAGATTTTCCCTCCCTCTTCTCCCGTAGCCGCTTTAAACCAAATAAATTCAGCTATTAAGGGCCAAGATGTCTGACAAAAGATCCAAAGGTGTCTCTTTGCGATCGCTTCGGGGAGCGAAGGGGAAGCTTGCGGCTCTCGAATCCCGATAAAGAAATTCCCCGCCGGCGCCGGCCTCCCTCCCGGCGGCTGCCTGCGCCCCGACGCCCGGCGACCCCGGCTCGGCCGCCGCAGGCCCAGCGGAGCCCTGGGGTCCCCAGCCTCGGGGCGGAGCGGGGGGACACTGGGGTCCCCGGGGCTGCGCGCCCCCGCTCCGAGCCGGGGGTGCCCCGCCAGGGCTTCCCCGAAGAGCCACACCGAGGTCAGGGGGACCCAAAATCCGATTTGGGTTAGTTTCCGATACTAAGTAATAAAGACAAAGCCAGCCCAGCCCTCCCTGCAGCCCGCAGAGGGGCAGCGTGGCGCCCCGCATCTGGGGGGGGGGGTCGCGAGCAGACCTTCCTCTGAACCCCAGGCAGGACGCGGTGGGTGGACGGGGCGAGCGCAGGGTGCGGACTCGCAGGCTAACCCGTGCAGGTGGGAGCCAGGGACCCAGCCCTTCCCTCATCCTTAGGTTTGGCTTGCTTATGAAGTGTGGTATTTATTATCATTATTAATTACTACTGGCATCACTACTTAAAGCCTTGGGCTGCCAGCTGGGCCGAGGCCCTGCTCCAGGAACGATGGCTCCCCTGGCCCAGGGGTGAAGCCTGGAAGATCCATTTTCCTGGTTCGGGACTCTGAAGTGGCTTCGGGAGTCAGACCGCCCTCTGTTTTTGATGTTTCCTTCTCCCCCACACTCCAGACCCGCATAAGCTTTTAATACCTCTTTAAAACAGGGCAGACTACCAAGTTGGGGGAGCAGGGAGGTGCAGATGAGACCCCTTGGAGTCTGTGTATGGGGGGGGTCCCACTCTTCCGCTTCGCTCCCCCCCCCCATCTGCTCTCTGGCAGATGTTGGAGACCCCACTCTCAGTTCCAAAAGGCAGTCCAGGATGTCTGTCACCTCATGCAGGGACTGCAAGTGAAAGATGCCTATCTTTTCTCCTTGCCCTCCAAATAAGGTGAATTCCAAAATCAACCACTGCATCTCCTTACCCCTAACCCAGCCTCTGGGGCTGGGAAAAATCAGGGCATCCGAAGTAAAGGAATCATTCCTGCTCCCACGAAGGTGAAAGGAGCAGGAATTTCCAGTACCCTAGATGCACAGGACCTGGACTCTCCTTGGGTTTTGCTGGCCTCGCTAGTTGTGCAGGTCCGGTCAGTTCTAGGGTCAGGGTCCAGCTACTGCTGCCCCAGGGCTGAGACAGGAGGCTGAGACCTTCCTCACTGGAGAGTAGTGTTTTGGGTTTTTTGAAGAGATGGGGCTAGGATTGCTAAAGGGAAGGGGGAAAATGGAGGAAATGGGCTTTTGGAGATTTACTAAATTACAAATGTCCCTCCAGTCAATTACGGGAGAAAAGTGTGCACGAAATTTAAAAAGTCACTACATTGGACACTCAGAAATATGACCTCTCCATTCAGCTATGTTGCAAATATGCAGAGAATTAGGATAGGAGGCTTGTCCACCACTGTGTGGGGGCCCCAGCTTCCTGCTACTTGCTGGACTTGTACTGAGAAGGCACTGCTCAAAGAAGAAATTGAAGAGGTTAGCTCCTAGTTTTGAAGTGTTTGCAGTCTAGAAGGTTGGCACCCCTATAAAGCCAATTAGGCAAAGATGGAAGGAGATGAATCTTCTCTCTCTAGAAAAGCACTCAAGTTCCAATTGTCTTCGGTGGTTTTGAAAAGATAGGAGTTACTTTCTCTGGGTCAGCTACCAGATTCTGGACTAGCCTGCCTGACCTAACACTAACTCGCTGTGTGACCAGTGCAAACTGCCTAACTTCTCTGTGTCACAGTTTCCTTGTCTATAAAAAAAGAAAAAAAATAGGGTTAATAAAAGTACATCCCAGCTGGGCGTGGTGGCACATGCTTGTAATCCCAGCATTCGGGAGGCTGAGACAGGAGGATCCGAGTTCGAGGCCAGCCTCAGCTACCTAGTGAGGCACTCCGAAACTTAGTGAGACCCTGTTTCAAAATAAAGAATAAAAAATAGGGCTGGGGAATAGCTCGGAGGTAGAACGCCCCTGAGTTCAATCTCCAGTACCACAAAAAAAAAAAAAAAAAAGTACATCCCAAATGGAATTGTTGAGAGGATTACAAAATGTCTTAGATGAAAGTGCTAATAGTAGCCAGGGATGACGGCACATGCTTGTAATCCCAGTACTTAGAAGGCTGAGGTAGGATTGCAGGTTCTTGCCCAGCCTCAGCTACTTAGGCCCTCCACAACTTAGTGAGACACTGTTTCAAAATAAAGAATAAAAATAGGGCTGTGGGGTGTAGCTCAGAGGTAGAATGCCCCTGGCTTCAATTCCCAGTTCTGCAAAAGAAAAAAGTGCTAATAGTACCTGCCACATAGTAAACACTATTTACACTATTTAAGTGTGAACTGTTATTACTAATAGACTTGCATATGCTATGCCAATTTTTTTTTTTTTTTGTGGTACAGAGAATTGAACCCAGGGGCATTCTACCTCTGAGCCAAATCCCCAGCCCGATTTTATGTTTTATTTTGAAACAGGGTCTCACTAAGTTGCAGAGGGCCTCACTAAGTAGCTGAGGCTGGCTACAAACCTGTGATCCTCCTGTCTCAGCCTCCCAAGTGCTGGGATTACAAACCTGTGACACCACGCCCTGCCAAATTTCAATTTCTTGTGAGACCTAACTGTCCCCCAAGCCCCCCAAGCTCAATTAATTCCCAGGAAAGAGCTCTGTGCACCTATTTAATCCGGGCAACTGCCATCCACAAAGGCTTCAAGCCTTCTCTGTTCATTGCTTGTGGTAGGAAGGGCTTGGGCTCTTGACTTGCTTTTGGTTCCTTTGAAGAGGAAATATTCCTGTTACTACTCTTGGAAGAAATGCCAGCTGACTCAAGGTCTTCCACGGGAGAAAGCTGGTAATCTTCAGGCTTCTCCTTGCTCTAACAAAAGAATCCCAGTCCTCAGCAGTTGCACCCCTCCCTGGGAACTCCTTTCTGCAGTAGATAGGAGGGAGTTATCACAGCACCATGAAGGAGGGACTTGACAACTGGCATTAGATATTGGGGGGAGGGGTGCTAAGTAAATTGATCTGGTCAGCTAATTTGTTATTTTATTTTGTGGTGCTGGGGATTGAACTCACCACTGAGCTACACTCCAGTCCTAGAGCACATTACTGATGAGGAAAAATCTAGGTGACTCCAGATATTTTCCATCTTACCTCCTTTCTGGTTGCTTTTTTGTCTCCTTATCTTTCTATCCTGTCTTCTAGAGCAAGATCCAAACCTCAATACTAAGTACCAAATTCTCAAAATGATGGGGGAAAAGATTTGTTTTCCAGAAAGCAAAGTCCAAGGTGTGGGGGCAGGGGGAGGGACATAAAACTCTCCCCTCCCTGTGGATCTTTAGTTCAGTTTGCACCCAGAGCCTGCTTTTCTCCTGTCTTTGACAGTCTTGATCTTCCCTACATTTGATTTACTGAGTGCTGTCATATCTCTGCTCTTTACTTTCACAATCACACATTCAAACCTGATAAAGTTCAAGACCTTGAATACTTGCAACTCTCCCAGAGTCACAGTCAGCCTGCCCCCCACTCCAGCCAGCCAGCCCAAGGCTGATTGAATCCTCATGGACAGAAGCCATCCGCCATCGGGGCTCAGCAGAGCCAGCGGGTCCAGGAGGGCCGGGCGCAGGGGCAGGGAGCTTGGCCATCCTTTCAGTTCTGTTAGCTTTCTTCCACTAGACAGAGATTGTCCACATCCTCTTGTTTCCTTTCTAACTCTGAGTCTATAACCTGCCTGTGGGCAAAGAGAACTGTAACCAGCAACTGGTTAGAATCAGGTCCAAAACCGTGAACCTGCATAAGCAGAGGATTCTGCTGGATCTCCTAAACAGCCCAGTGATCAAGGGAAAAACACTTAACCTTTCTGTGCCTCAGTTACTCCATCCATAAAATGGTAGAAATATTACTTTCTACAAACATTAATCACAAACTAATGCCTCAAACCCTCCTCCCCGCACACACTCCTCTCGGCTCCGGAAGACCACGTGCTTATGTCTGATCTGGCTCTTTGGTTTCTGTCAGGTTAAATGCAAAGGCAGACGTTAATCTAAATACTACACCAGTGGGCTAAACAAAAGGAATGATTCATCTCCAAAGGCTGAACAATTAGCTTAGACCCAGTTTTCAAATATCTCCTGATAGAAGATGCTATCTAAATAATTTATTCTTTGCCTGTAAATATGTAAGTCCAGTAAACTACAGAACACTGACCAGAAGCAACCACAAAGATGGGCAACTCTACCTTTAACATGGATACTATGTGAGAATTTCATATTTACTAAGTAAGTAATTCTTTTGCATGAGTTAATGTTTGCATTTGTCTTGAACTATCAGAATTTTCTGAATTGGGAACCAGGTGTGGTGGCGCACACTTGTAATCCCAGCATTTGGGAGGCTGAGATCGGAGGATCCAGGTTCGAGGTCAGCTCAGCTACCTAGTGAGGTACTCTGCAACTTAGTGAGACTCTGTTTCAAAATAAAGAATAAAAAAAATAGGGTTGGGGGTATAGCTCAGAGGTAGAAAGCCCCTGAGTTCAATCCCCAGTACCAAAATAAATAAATAAATAATCCAGGTGTGGTGGCACATACCTGTAACTCCAGTACCTGGAAGGCTGAAACAAGAGAAGCATAGGTTCAAGACCAGCCCTGGCAATTTAGCAAGACACTCAGCAACCTAGCATGACTCTGCTTCAAAACAAAAAATAAAAAGGGCTGGGAGTGTAGCTCAGAGGTAGAATGCCCCTGGGTTCAATCCCCAATACCACCAAAAAGAAAAGAAAAAAGGACTAGGGGTGTAGTTCAGAGGTAGAATGCCTCTGGGTTCAATCCCTAGCACCAAATAAGTAAGTAAATAAATAGATGAAATAAAAACAAGACAAACATCTTTACCTGTCAGGTCAGAAGATACCTATTAGAGTATTTTACCAAGTTGTTTTTCCCTGACCATAACAATGTCACCTCTGCATAAGTGACTAAAGATAGACTTGATGGTATCAAATTTTTCTAGCTACTCTTGAGCCAGCTTACTCCTCTGTTTATAATACCACAAATTAAAGGCATACAATTATCCAACAAAAACAGTGTGAATGTTACACCATTTTAAAGACTGACCACCATGTAGCCGGTGCCAGCCAAATCCAGCTGAAAACCACAGTGTGGATCCAGTAATAATGCTGTCAGCCTGTGCATTTCAGAGGTGTCAGAAAGCTTGGCATGCTCTGGGCAGCCGAGAATGCCTGGCGAGTAGAAAGAAGCCCACCCTGCCAATCGGGTGTAGTGACACACACCTAGAATCCCAGCACTTGGAGGCTGAGACCAGAGGATCAGAGGTTCGAGGCCCCTAGGCAAGTTAGCCAGACCCTGTTTCAAAATAATAAAATAGAAGCCGGGCGTGGTGGCGCACGCTTGTAATCCCAGCATTTGGGAGGCTGAGACCAGAGGATCCGGGTTCGCGGCCAGCCTCAGCTACCTAAGTGAGGCACTCCGCAACTTAGTGAGACCCGGTTTCAAAATAAAGAATAAAAAATAGGGCTGGGGGTATAGCTCGGAGGTAGAATGCCTCTGAGTTCAATCCCCAGTAC
>PVLC010032703.1:0-17986 GCA_004027655.1 Graphiurus murinus
TCTCTCTCTCTCTCTCTCTCTCTCTCTTCCTTTGCAAGAAACATGTTTCTCCAAAGAAATATGATCAAATTAGGGCTAATGAGGTATTAGATATTCTGGGGCTTCTGATAAAATGCCTTTCTCCTATTCTTCTGAGAAACGTCCTAAACTGTCATTTTCCTTTCTTCTAGATACTATTAGTTTGGAACTGCTGTGGTTATATTGCCACTAGCTTGAAGATAAAATCCTTTAGAAAAGAAGACAGCTGGTAGAATTTCATGGAGACAGAGAAAGGTTGAGCAAATCGATTCAAAGTTCCACATTTCCCCTGGATATATTACTGTTATGTTAGTCACTTAATTGAATGACCAATAGAGGCTAAGCAAATATACCCAGCATGTGCCTCTCCACAGCATCTTTCCTTCCTACATCACCCTGCCCTGCATATTCCTCTTAGCTTTTGAGTTTGTGTCTCTTATTATAGCCATACACTGAAAACAGCTCCTGACCAGGAAAATATAAGCCTTAGAATGTTTTAACGAGTCAGAATGAAATAAGGTAACTGATGACTTACCCTCCTCCTAAAAAAGGAGTGACAGAAGGGGACTCTCTGAGGAAATGCCTCCTACTTTTCTATTTATGGATAACATTTCTGCCCAGGGATAGTATAAAATAGTATTTCAGGGAGAAGGGTCTACAATAAAACTGCTTAGCTATAAATCCTGGCCCTTTGGCTTGTCATCTGCTTAACTGGCAGTGAGTGACAATTTTTTAAAGCCTTGATATTTTTCTAGGAGATCTTGGTATAATAACTATACTATGTTTGTTGGGCAATTGTAATATGAAATGAAATAATATTTGTAAAAGAAGCAGCATACACCTTGATATGCACAAAATGTTCAACATATTTGCTTTAAAAATAGAAAATGACATACTAAAAACAAGATAATCATTGGAATAGTTTGCAATCCACATACCTCAACTATAAAAATGGCTCTTTAAGATACAGTTTAAATGAGAGTAGATGGAACAAAAAGATAGCTAATGTAGCTTACATTTTTACATCTTTCTTTATTGATTTTCTTTAACCTAACATCTTTGATCAACATTCTAGGAGTTAACTTTTCACATGAACAAAATATTGTATTTATATACCCACATCCTTATTCCAGTGTTTTGTTTGTCCTGCAAGAACAGACATTTATGAGCTTCCTCTGCAATACATAAGAATATATATGTAAGGATTTTATTTGAGGGAGGATACTTTGGATAGTTCCAGTATGACTTTCCCAAATAACTGTATTCCAACTTAGGGAAAATCTCCATTTAGATTTTATCTAATTATTTGTTTATTTTTTGAAATAGGGCCTCACTATGTCACCCAGGTTAGCCTTGAACTCATGATTCTCTTGCCTCAGACTCTCAAGTACCTGGGATTGCAGCAAGTGCCACTGTACGTAGCTTTCCATTTAGACTTTAAATAGAAAACTACAACTTAAAAAAAGAAAGAAAAATTGCATATACTTAGAATTTTGATCGAAAAATTAAAAAGAATGGTTTACTACCCAAAAGGCAAAAAATATATCAGTAGTCACTACTAATCCCATGAACATTGTTGGTGGAATCATTCAATAGTTTAGCTCAGGGATTTTTGCATACTTTTATTTAACAAAACCTTTTCAGTCATTAAATTAGTGTACACCCTTTGAGCAGAATATAAATTAAATTAACCTTTTCTGACACTGCTACATTTGTTCTAAAGGTTTTAACTAAGAAGAGGTGTGGCATGAGCTAACCAGAAGAAGAAAGATTTTAGGTTCCTATCTTTTGCTTGTAAGTGGGATATATTCATTTTAGCAGATTCTACCTAGATTAAAGTGAAAGTCAAAGACCTAGGAATGCTAATTTGAGCTCTAATTCTGCATTATGATATAAGCAATTCCTCTGGCTCCTCAAAGACCCACTTTCTTTCATAAAAAAATTGAAAACATCCATGCCTTCTTTTTACTGGGGTAAAAAACATAAGGCACATAAGATAAAGTTGACTATCCTAACCATTTTTTTTAATGGTACAAGGAATTGAACCTGAAGTGATCAAACTCTGAGCTACTTCTCCAACCCTTTTTATTTTTTGTTTTGAAACAGGATCTCACTAAATTACAGCATATTGGCATTGAACATGCGATCCTTCTGTTTCAGCCTCCCAAATACTGGGATGACAGGCATATCTCACAGGCTTCTCTTAACCATATTTAATGTGCTGTTCAGTGGCATTATGCACATCTCTACTGTTGTGCAACCCACTATCTACAAAATTTTTTCCATTTTGGAAACCTGAAACTCCATATCCTAAATTAAGCAATAACTCCTCACTCCCTGCTTACGATGGGCACTAGGACTCACCTTTCTCCTTTCCCTCTGTAGGACTCTGACTATTCTAAGTACTTCATATAAGCAGAATCATATAGTACTTGTCTTTTTGTGACTGACTTGTTTCACATAGCACAGTATCCTCATTGTTCATGTTAAAGCAAATGTGAGAATAATAATATTCCATTGTATGTATTTTGCTTCTCTACTTATCTGTGAGTGGACATATGGTGCTTCCACATTTTACTTCTTGTTAATAATGTTACCAACATAAATGCACAAATAACTCAGAACTCTGCTTTTAATTCTTTGGGGCATTTGCTCAAAAGTGAGACTATTGGATTTCATAGTGATTCTACATTCAAGTGTTTTAAGAAACTGATATAGTGTTTTCCACACATTGTCCAATATTGCATTCCTACCAATACTGCATTTGAGTTCCAATTTCTCCATATTCTATCTAAATTTCTTAGTGTGTGTGTGTGTGTTTATAGTAGACATCTTAACAGGTGTGAAGTGGTAGTTTATTGTGGTTTTTATTATCATTTTCCTAATGATTAATAGTGTTGAGTATATTTTCATATGCTTATAGGACATTTTTTTAATCTTTGTGGGAGAAATGGTTGTGCAAGCACTTTATTCACTTTTGAACTGGGTACTTTTGTTATTGTTATTGTTGTCATTTTTTTATTTTAGAAGATTGCTATATATTCTGATTCCTAATTCCTCACACCATAGAATATTTGTAAATATTTCTCCCATTCTGCTTTTCAATATAATGTCTTTTATTTTTATTTTTTGTGGTACTGGGGATTCAACCCAGCGTCATTCTACCTCCAGGCTACACCTCCAACCTTATTATTATTTTTGTTTGTAAACAGAGTCTTTCTAGGTTACTGAGAAATTGCTGAGGCTAGTCTTGAAGATGTAATCCTCCTGTCTCAGACTTCCAAAAACTGACATCACAGGTGTGCACCACTATACTCAGCAATCCAATGTTTTTTGTTGAACCAACTTTCTACATTTTCAGGAATTCTAATTTACCCATTCTTTTGTTGCCTGTGCCTTTGTCATAGCTAAGAAATCAATAAAATGTCAATGTTGTAAAGAGTTTGTCCTATTATTTTTCAGATATATATTGTATGGCAGATTGAACCCAGGGGCATTGCTCCTCTGAGCTACATTCTCAAGCACTATTTTATATTTATTTATTTACTTATTTATTTATTTATTTATTTATTTATTTATTTATTTATTTATTTATTGTGGTACTGGGGATTGAGCCCAGGAGCATTCTACCTCTGAGCTATACCCCCAACCCTATTTTTTATTCTTTATTTTGAAACAGGGTTTCTCTCTGATTGCTAATGATATCGAACATTTCCTCACACATTTATTGGCCATTTGTATTTCATCTTTTGTGAAGTGTCTATTTAGATCCTTTGCCCATTTTTGATTGGGTTAATTGTTTTCTTAGCTGTGAGTTCCTTGAGTTCTCTGTATATTTTAGATATTAGTACTCTATCAGAAGAGTAGCTGGCAAAATTTTTCTCCCACTCTGAGGGCTCTCTGTTGAGGTTCTTGATAGATTCCTTTGCTGCACAGAAGCTCTTTAGTTTAATGCAACCCCATGTATTGATTTTCCTTTGAGTTGCTTGTGCCTTTGGGGTCTTGTTGAGAAAGTTTTTTTTTTTTTACCTGTGCCTATGTGTTGAAGTGTTGGGCCTCTGGTCTCTTCAAGTAGCTGCAAGGTCTCTGGCCTGACTTCCAGATCTTTGATCTATCTTTTTTTTTTTTGCAGTACTGGGGATTGAACCCAGGGGCATTCTACCTCTGAGCTACACCCCCAGGCTTATTTTTATTCTTTTATTTGGAAACGGGATCTCAGTAAGTTGTGGAGGGCCTCACTAAGTAGCTGAGGCTGGCCGCAAACCCGTATCCATCCTCCGGTCTCAGCCTCCCAAGAACTGAGATTACAAGCATGCGCCACCACGTCTGGCTCCTGTGATCCATCTTGAATTGACTCCTGTGCAGGGTGAGAAAGTGGGGTTTATTTCCATTTTCCTACATATGGTTAAACAATTTTGCCAACACCATTTGTTGAAGAGGCTATCTTTTTTCCAGTGTATGTTTTTGGCTTCTTTGTCATAAAATCAGAGAGATGCAAATCAAAACTACCTTGAGGTTTCACCTAACCCCAGTTAGAATGGCAATATAACAATAACAAATGCTGGCGAGGGTGTGGAGAAGTGGAACCTTATTACATTTTTGGTAGAATTGCAGATTAGTGCAACCACTTTGGAAAACAGTATGGAGGATCCTCAGATGAATGAGAATGAACCTACTATATGATCCAGCAATACCACTTCTGGGTATCTACCCAAAAGAATGGAAACCAATTAGACCGATGCATGTGTATCTATGTTTATAACTGCACAATTCACAATTGACAAACTGTGGAACCAGTCAAGGTGGCCATCAACAACAGATGAGTGGATTACAAAACTATGAGATATGTACACAATAGAATTTTACTCAGCCATGAAGAAGAACAAAACCATGTCATTTTCAGGGAAATGGGTGGAACTGGACAACATTATGCTAAGTGAGATTAGTCAGTCACAAAAAGTAAAAAATCATATGCTCTCCCTAATATGTGGAAGCTAGGGAGAAAGTGGGACATAAGAGGGATTCCAGATAAAGAAGGAGAAACCCTGATGAGCAAAGAAGGTGACTTAACTGAAGGTGATTGGGGGGGGGCCTAATGTACATGATGTACTTTCACAAACATATCGAAGTCAATCACTAAACTGAACTTGAGAAGGAGGGAGGGTGAGGGAGTGTGGTGGGGATTGGAGAAGGGTTAAATGAGAGATGTGTGCATGTTTACCTTTACCAGCTTGTACCTAACAAAAATGTATGATTACAACGCACCAGTAAAAATAATTTTTTAAAAATTAATTAATTAAAAAAAAAAGAAGGAAAGAAACAGGATTTCACTAAGTTGTGGAAGGCGCTGGGGTTGGCCACAAACTTGGATCCTCCAGTCTCAGCCTCCCAAGTTATTTATTTTTAGACAGGGTTTCACTAAGTTGTGGAGGGTCTCCCTAAGTTGTTGACACTGGCAGCAAACCTGCAATCCTCCTGGTTCAGACCCCCAGGTACTGGGATTACAAGTGTTTGCCACAAGGTCTGGCTCAAAGAGATATTTTTAAGTCTTATATTTAGGTTATGGATCTGTTTTGATTTATTTTTTATATGTGATATTAGGATATTGGATGTGAATATTAGTTTTACCAGCACCATTTATTTGTCATTTCTCTCATCAAATGGATTTAGAACCATTGTCAAAAGTCATTTGAAGCTGGGAATGGTGGCACATGCCTGTAATCCCAGTACTTAGGAGGCTGGAACAGGAGGGTCTCAAGTTCAAGACCAGCGTCAGCAAATTAGCGAGACCCTGTTTCAAATTAAAAAGTACGAAATGTTAGGGTTGTAGCTCAGAGGTAGAATGCCACTGGGTTCAATCCTTATTACAAAAAAAAAAAAAAAATAGTCGTGTGGCATAGATGGGACAATTCATTTCTGATACTCTCTTCTGTTCCTTTGTTCTATGTTTTTGTCTTTATGCCAGTACCATACTATTTTGATTACTGTAGCCTTGTAGTAAATTTTCCCATCTGGCATTGTGACGTCTCTAGCTTTCTTGTTCTTTTTCAGGATTGTTTTGGCTATTTGAGGTCCTCTAAGATTCCATATAACTTCTGGAATTTTTTCTACTTTTCAGTCCCCCAAATCGAGATTTTGATAGATACTACCTTAAATCTGTAGAGTGTTTTTGGCAGTACTAACATCATAACAATGTTAAGTCTTTTAATCTACAGATACAGGATGTGTTTCTCTTTATTTGCCTTTTAAGATGTCTTTTAGCAACGATTTGCAGTTTTCACTCTCTAATTCTTTTATATCCTTGGCTCATTCCTATATTTTTTACTCTTTTTGATGCTATTTTAAATGGAATTATTTTTTCTAATTTCCAGTTTGAATTTTTGGCATGTAGAAATACAACTGATACCTGCATGCTGCTTTGTACCCTGCAAGTGCACTGCTATGGGTTGAATGCTTGTCCCCTCTAAAGCTCAGGATGAGATTAATTTGCACTTTAATAGTATTGAGAGGAAGAAATTTTAAGAGATTAGGTCCTGAGGTGCCACCTTCACGAAGAAATTAAGGCTGTTACTGTGAATCAAGCATCTCAGGAGTGGTTTAGCTACAGAAGGGGATGGGAGTGGCCTCTCTTCCCTTTCTGTCTCTCAAGGTCCTCTCACCCTGAGGTGCCTTACATCATGTTAAGATTCAGCAAGAAGGCTTTTGCTTCATGAAGCTCGTCAGTGTTAGACTTTTTAGCCTCCAGAACCATATGCCTAATATGTTGCTACTGTTGGTAATTTACCCTATTCAAATTGTTCTGTTATCGTAGCAGAACATGGAATATTGATTGGATTGCTTTTCAGATCTAATAGTTGTTCTGTGAAATCTTTAGTGTTTCCTAAATATAAGATCCTATCTGTGGGCAGAGATAATTTTACTTCTTCTTTTCTAATTTGGGTGAACTTTTTTTTTTTTCTTTTTCTTGCATAACTGCTGTACTTAGGACTGCTAGTGTTATGGTGGGTAGAAGTGGTGAATGTGAACATTCTTGTCTTGTGCAGGATCTGAGGAAAAGTTTTCAGTCCTTTCCCATCAAGTATAATGCTGGCTGTGCAAATTCCATATATGACATTTTTATGCCGCCAAGACAGCATTCAGGGGATAAATTTTACTTGGTTATGATCTATAACACTTTTTGCATGCTGCTGAATTCAATTTCTTAGTTCTTTTTTGAGAATTTTTACATCAGTGTTTATAAAAGATATTGGTCTTTGGCTTTGGAATTTATGTAATGTAGTCTTCATGCAGTGGATTCAGAATGTTCACTCCTCTTCAATTTTTTTTTTTTTTTTGGAAGTGTTTGAGAAGTACTAGGGTTTTTCTTTAAACATGTGGTACAATTTACTGGTGAAGCCATGAGTTCCAGAATTTTTCTTTGTGAAAATATTTGTGATTACTAATTCTATCTCCTCACTAGTTATAGATCTACTTATTTAAAAAAAGATATGTGTTCATGGTCTAGTCTTAGTAGGTTTCATATTTCTGGGAATTTGTAGGCTATCTACATGCTGGCATATCACTGCTTATAGTTATATAATCTTATATTTTTGGTAATCTTTCATATTTCTGTAGAAATGGCAGCAATGTTCTGTTTTCTATCTGATTTTTAGTAATCTGAGTTTTCTCTTTTCTTTTTTCATTATTTAAGTAAAAAAGAATACATGAAATTTTAGTGTTCCTCATGGGTATATTTGCTAAGATTTTTTTAAAACTTTTATTGTATATTAAGTGTTTTCTCTTTCAATCAGTCCATAAAGTTAAGGAATTGCTAAATTCAATGTTTTCAAAGACAGTCTTTATTTTCTTGGATTTTTCTCTAGTATTTTTCAATTTTCTATTTATTTTATCTATGTTATTTCCTTCTTGCTGTTCAATTTGCTTTTTTAGTTTCTGAATTTATAAAGTTAGGACCTGGATTTTAGATCTTTCTCATTTTTTAATATAAGCATGGGTTAATTATAAATTTTCCCTATTTTTACTGCATCCCAAAAGTTTTAGTATGTTGTGTTTTGTTTTCATTGGACTCTAAATATTTTCTAATTTCTCCTGTGAATTTTCTTTGATCTATTATTTTTAGAATTTTTTTCACAAATCTGAATTTTCTGGTTTTCTATCTGTTGCAGATATCTAATTTCAACTTACTGAGGAGGAGAAGACATTTTGTGTGATGTCTACCTCTTTTAATTCTACTGAAACTTAGTTTGTGTCTAATGTATGGACTATCCTGGAAAATGCCCATATGCCCTAGAGAAGACTGTCTATGTATATTCTATTGTTCTTAGATAGAGTACCCTATATGTCTGTTGGATCCAGTGGCTTATTATATAATTTTAAATCTTCTGTTTCCTACTTATATTCAGTTTGGCTGTTCTTTGGAATATCAAGAGTTTGGTAAGGAAGTCTCCCATCACTATTGTAGAACTCTTCACTTTTTTTGTCCCTCATTTTCTGAATTACTGTCATCTTTTGTGTAGGGGTGTTCTTTGTAGTGAAATATTCAAATTTCCTTCAGGTTTTCTTTTGTGTATATTCTTTAGTGACTGTCATTATAGTTACCATGGGGATTTCATTTAACATCTCAAAGTTGTGACACTCTGGTTTTAATTTCTACAAGCTTAACATATAAAATCTCTCGTTCTATAATAACCCCATTCCACCCTTTTTAGTTGTTGATGTCACGGAATTACATCTTTCTACATTATACACAAAAGCATATACTACAAATCTTTTAAAATGCATTGGTTCCTTAAATTACATAGAAAACCAAATATAGAGTTATGAACAAAACATATATTAATGTTAGCTTTTAATCCAATAATATAAAAAGAAATATTTGTCTCTTAAATCATGTAGAAAACAAAAAGTAAAATTATAAACCACTGTTAAAATAACTATCTTTAATAATATGTATATATTTTATTTTTACTGAGATTTTTATTTCCTCATAAGGCCTCAAATTATGACCTGGTGTCTTTTCATTTTAACTTGCAGGACTACCTTTAACATTTCTTGCAGGGCAGTTCTGGTAGTAAAAATGTCCCACAGTTTTTATTTATGTAAGGGTATGTTAATTTATCTCTCATTTTTAATGAGCAGCTTTGTGGAATATGAGATTTTGAGGGAGTGAGTCCTTTTTACTATTTCAGTACTTTGAATCTGTTTGATGAGAAATCTAATGACAATTTTTTGTTGATGATCTTTTATATGCTAAGAGTTGTTTTTAATTACTGTTGTGAATTTGATTATCATATAGCTTCTTAGATATCAATATTCATGTTTTTGACCAATTTTGGGAAGTTTCAGTCATAAATTTCTTCAAATATTATCTCTGTCCTTTCCTTTCTCTTCTCCTTCTTGGACCTCCACAATGAGAATGATGCTGATGGGATGGTAGCCCACAGACATCTTGGGGTCTGTTCATTTTTGTTTGATCTTTTTTCTTTCTGTTATTCAGACTCTGTAATTTCTATTGTCTTATCTCCAAATTCACTGGTTCTTTCTTCTGCCTACTCAGAGCCTTTTAATTACCTTAGTAAAATTTTCATTTCAGTTACTGTATTTTCAGCTCCAGATATTCTGTTTTGTTCTCTTTAGAGTTTTCTTTCTCTTTATTAATAGCTCCCTTTTGCCTATACTTTATTAACTTGTCTTATGTTAGTTCTCAATAAGATAGCAGTTTCCATGTCTTTGTCTATTACACTCATCAGGTCTTAAGAATAATTTCTGTTAGTTTATTCCTCTCCTTTGAAAGGGGTATGCTGTCTGGTGTCTTTGTGTGTCTTGTGATATTTTTGTTGTAAACTGGGCAATTGACTGTAACAATTTGATAACTTTGTAAATTGGATTTCTGAGTTTGCTGTTGTTTTGTTTTGTTCTCCTTTTGCTGTTGTTTTGCAGTTTCTCTGTATTGAACATCATTTTAAGATAGAAACTTAAACAGCTTTTTAGGCATTTACTGAGCCTGTGCCTTCTCTGTGTGCACAGTGGCTTTCCAATTGCCCTATGAATGCCATTGCTTTTGAATATCATGTCTTCAAATATTCCTCCCTAGAGAGGAAAATAAAACAAAAGCAGGGTGGGCAATGCCACTGGCCCTCTATGTTCTCTAAAATTATTTCAATCAAGCGAAGTAGGTTGTCATAGTGGGAGGTAGAGCAAAAACAGTGGTCACTCCTGATGTGTCTGAACTTCTGTGTACAGAAGCAGCAATCGGTGATTGGAGTATGGACTCCTGATATTTGGAATGCCAAAGCCTTTTTCCCAACCTGGCCCCGGCAAGCTCTGTGCAAGCTACTGGGGGTAGGTTATGTCTAGTGGATACTGTGATAAGAGCTGAAATTGCCTAACATTAAGCTCAATTTCTTATCGAGGCCCTCCCCTAGAAGTTGCATGCCTTTAGTATACTCCAGAGTTCCATAACACTTATATCAGACAATTCTTCCAATGTAATTGTGCAGGTGGGGAGAGATGTGCTTCCTATTCTGCCATTCCACCCATTCTTTCTTAACTGCTGGATAAAATGAGTTATTAGAGCTGGGAATGGTGGCACATGCTATAATCACAGTATTAATAGGCTGAGACAGGAAGGTTCTAGGCCAGCCTCTGGAATTTAGTGAGACCCTCAGCAACTTAGTAAGACCCTGTTTCAAAATTTAAAAAAAAAATTAAAATGAAACGGGCTGGAGGTGTAGCTCAGAGGTGGAACACCCTGAGTTCAACCTTCAACCTCCAGTACCACACAAACAAACAAAAAATAGATAGGATTACATTTTGAAAAATTAAGACAACTGGAAGAGTGAACATTATTATTTACCCCCAAAAATCTCTTAGTCATTATTTTCTCTAAAGTACCTGGTAAATTTTACTGATGTATAATTTACCCAGGGTGAATGCATAGATTCAAGTTTACAATTCAATTTAAATAAATATATGCACTCAGTAACATACCAGCCTATCAAGATATATAATATTTCCATCATCCACAAAGGTCTCTCAGGCCCTCCACAGCTAGTACCTCCCTTTACCCAAATAAACCACTCTTTTGATTTTCATCACCATATAATTGTTCGCTTGTTTCTCAATGTTTAGAGAATGGGATGAAGAGAATGCACAGCCTACCAAATCCCAATTCTTTCCCTCTACATAATGCCTTTAACATTAACCCAATGCTGAAGACTGTACCTTAAATACCCCCAAAGGTCCATATGCTGAAGATCCCTAGCCTCTGCTGCTACTGGAACTGGTAGAAACTTTAGAACGTGGAGCCTAAAGTTAGTAAGCTATGTCATGTGGGCAAATCTTTGAATGGACCTAGCCCTTTCCTGTCTCTCTTTTAGCTTCCTCTCTACCATGAGATGAATAGGCATCCTGGTTATGTGCTCTTGAAATGATACTGTGTCATCACAGTGATCATGGATGAAACCTCTGAAACTGTGAACCAAAATAAATCTTTTTTTCCTTCTAAGTTCTTCATTCCAATCATTTTGTCATGGTGACACAAAGCTGATTAACATACTCATGTAGTTTTTTTTAATATTTATTATCAAGTAGTATTCCCCTGTATAATTATACTATAGCAAGTTTATTTATCTTTATCTTTTTATGTAACTGATAGAAGAGCTGTTTCCAGGGCATAGCTCTTATGCCTAAAGCTGATAAGAATATCTTTCTATAAAGCTTTTGTAGACATGTGTTTTCATTTCTCTTGATTGAATATCTAGCAGCATGATGCATCTTGAATCCTATTTGAACATAGAGCCTAAGAGTGGTTTCCCCAAGGGTCATAGCTATTTCAATATTCAACCTGGAGGAATTAATATATTATTTTAAGAATCCGCATCCTATACTGATGATGGCCTCTCTTGCCAAAGGGGGACTGCTCCTGCCAAGGAACTTCAGTATACGCTTTATCAAATTATAGTTTCCCTTCCTCTGAGCTCACTCCACATGCTGAAACAATAGGAGCGTGTCCAGAAGTCATGCCCAGAACATTAAGTGGAGAACATGCTCTAAACACTAGCAGACTATAGACTTGATTAAAGTGTATCTTTAGGGCAAGGGTAGAAATATGTGGGTAGATGTTCTGTGTCTGTGTATAATTTCCCTCTTATTTGTCCCTAATGGTTCTGAAACTTAATGGCTTAATGGAAATTAAAGCATGGGAACCAATTTGATGCTCTTCCATGAATATCATTATTAAATTTCAGTCTCTAAAGCACAATACCAGAAATTATCCATGATAAAAAAAAAACAGTACTATCACTCTTATTCTTATTTTGGTTAAAAACAGTAAAAATATTGAAGCAAATTTTTCTGCTTAGTCATTTTATTTAGAAACTTTTGAAATAAGTCTAAGGCATGACTCATTAGCAATTCTGAAACCTGTATCTTCATCAGCCTTGTTTTTCATGTCAAGGATTTGACTGTGTCATCCTGAGACTGAGTATAATGCGTTTTCAACACTTTCCATGTTAAACTCCGAGTTAACTTTAAAATGTCAAATGTTAGTTATATACTTTGTCCATTCTATGAGATGAAGCATCCTCATTCCACATGTCAACGTATTCACAGGTGATGCTGTTTCACCTCTAAAATGTTTTCTGGCTAAATTGGGCTTAGTATCCAGGACCATGGTATTGCCATTAGTGAACAAGAGAGTTCAACATGCCCCACATAGTGCGAGGTGGGTTGCCTCGAAATGATCTCAGTGGAGTCTCTCTGCTAGAGGCCACATTTCTGCAGTCCAAAGAGTGTTTCAGCAAATCTCCCAATGAAGCCCCAAGAAGAATCTGAGAGTAGATGATCATGAAGTCATGATATCATTGCTTAAATAAAGTAGTGGAGAGAAAAGACTGTGGTCCAACTACTTAGTATATCAAAGAGCATTCCTATAAGGGATACCTATGAATTGTAGTCTCCTGCTCCCACCCAAGTGATTAGAGACAGAATATAAAATAGTACTTTCACTCTTGAGGAGTGAGGACATGGTTTGTCAACAAGAAGCCAGACCTAGCTTTCAAGGAGTCTTAGAGTATCTGTCAACAAACATCAATTTCTCCCACTGCTGAATAGAAAGAGATAAGGAAGTGAGAGGAAGAGCTAGCACCCTTCATTTAGTTAGGAATAAAGAATTCTAATCTTTATTCAGCTGGCCTTCATGTCTAATATTTATTTAGAGTTAACATGAATCTATTAGTAAATGTGTCTTCCCATTACTAAATTTTAGAATTTACTCTTTATCCTGAAGAAAACAACACACAGGCTACATTACCTTGGCAGAGAAAAGGACAATTGCCACATTGAGTATGACTATAACTAAATGTTAACATATGCATTTAAGAGATATATGCTACTAGATTTACTACCTATTCATAGTTGGGAAAAAATACCCTTTGGTAATATTCAAGCTAACAAGGCAATAGATGACTCATTATAGAATTTCTAAGCCCTTTTATTTCTAAATTTCTTTCTGATAACAGATTCCACTTCATTTCTTTTTCTTCTCTGTTTTGTAGTCCAAGATTGGGCCAACTGATATTTATACCTATGGTTCAATCCCATGCAATGCCTGAGCCAGTCTTGACTCAAATAGGAGTTATAGGAGATGGCAAGGTAGGTATTGAAATAAACCCTTAGGCCTATGCTTTGGACTCTCACTGAAACTCCTTTCAGACAAATCTAAAAGTCAAAGCTTCAACAGCAAGCCTAACCTTTATTTGCTCCCCTAAATTTAACCCCATTACATCCTGCTTTTACAAAACTTGCTTTCCAAAAAAGGGAAGGCTGGAAGCAAACCTGGGCTGTATTTCTTTTCCCTCCCCTATAAGAGGACATAACCTTGTCATTGTTGTTTAAGACAGGTGTGCTAGAACCAGCCCACCTGGCTCACAATTTCGTTAAATTTTTAAGAGTTCTGTGGACATGTTAAACATAGCCATCATTAAAAATTAAACTATGCAAATTTGCCATGAAATTAATTATATGGGAAACAAAGGTAATAAATGCTGAGAGCTCAACACTTCTGTTTCTGTTTCTGAGGGTAGCCATTAAAAATGTCTATGAATTTACCACAAGTTCTAGACTCTAAAAGACTGAGGTCAGCTTGTTCCTTTGTTTTTCCTAAAGGCTCAAGGGAAGAATCATCCTTTATTCCTTCTAATTTTTAGTGTTTGTTGGAAATCCTTGACATTCCTTGGTTTGTGATAGCATTACTCCAGTTGCTGTTGCCTCTCCCTTTGTGCGCCCATTTAATTTGTGTATTCTCCATATTCTTGAACCTCTTTCTCTTTAAAAGGACTTCTGTGCCAGGTGCGGTGTTGCACACCTGTAATCCCAGGTCACAGGAAATAGAGACATGGGAATCTCAGGTCTGAGTCCAACCTAAGCAATTTAGAGAGACTCTCTGCAACCTAGGGAAACCTGGTTTCAAAACCAAAACTGAAAAGGAGTGGGGCATAGCTCTGAAGTAGAATGTCCCTGGGTTAAATCCAGAGTACCGAAAATAACTAACTAACTAACTAACTAAATAAATAAATAATAAATTACTTTACTATTGACTTTAGAGGTTACACTAATCCAGTATGACCTGATCTTTACTTGATTACACTTGCAAAGGCTCTATTTTTAAGTAAAATCATATTCACAGGTACCAGGGATTTTAGAACTTCAACATGTCTTTCGGGAGAAACACAACTCAAGTCATGAAAACTTAATAATTACTGGACTACATCTTAGATCTGAATGTGTTGGGATGATTCACATCTCTTGTATGGGAATGGTGCAAATGCTATGCAGCAGTATGCTCCTGAGCACTTCTCCCCAGCTCTGAACTCAGGGATGTCATATTGGCAGCTTAAAAAAAGTTACATGACAGTGGAAATATTTACACTATGGAAATAGGCAAACACTACAAATCAGGGCTCAATTTATCATTTTTGTTGACTGCAAACATTTTCTGTACAAGGCCAGAGAGTAAATATTTTAGGTTTGGGGCTCCAAAGATTTTTTTTTTTTTTTTTTTTTTTGGTAACAACTACTCAACTCTGTTGTTCTAACATAAAAGCAGACAAAGACAATACATGAACTAACAGGCTTGCAATATTCCAATCAAATCTTATCCATACAACCCAGTGGTGGCTCAGGTTTCCCCTGTGGGCTACACTTGGTTCACCCCTAATCTAGCCTCAAGGAAGTAATGGAGAAAATATTAATAATGTAGACAAATTACAAAGTGTGTGATGAAGGGAGCAAGACAGGTGCAAGCTGTCATGTACCCAAGCTGTCAGAAATACAGGTGTGACTCAGGTGGTCCTCCCAACTCTGTCACTTCTCCCAGGTTTGTAACATTAACAGTACAAACAAAATTGAAGTACTATAACTTTGGTATGTACAAACAGTTATTTGATTCAGCAAACAGGTGAGTTAGTTGCTCAAGGCATTGGTGAATTGCTGAACTGCCAACCTAAGTATTTTAGGTTTTACTCATTAATAGAAGTAAAAAATCAAGCCCCATATTTACATCAGAACCACAATAGTTACTGATAAATTGCAACCAGGATGTTGGCTACAGATACTAGTTTCACAAATATCAAGAAAAAAATTCAGGGATCAATAGACTATGTGGGATTTACAATATGGAGTATTGCATATTTTATCATTATTTGTAACTTGAGTCCTACACACTATTACAGTCATAGAAATCTTATGTATGCATATATAGACAGTTTGTCTTCTTTGAAATTTGATTGTTAAACTTTTGAAAGGATGTTGCTACCCAGACATTTACCTACAGGTTTCTGCATATTTCTGAATCAGTGTGTGTGTGTGTGTGTGTGTGTGTGTGTGTGTGTGTGTGTGCACATGTGTGTGTGCATGTGTGTGTAAGATGTAGGCACATATTTCATTAAAAAGTATGAAAAAGAATAGAGAAGTGAAACTTTTTACTACTTCCACAGATTAGCTAGAACTATACTCCTCAAAGATAGCATTAGAGCATATGATTAAGAAACTAGGCCAAAAGAAAGTTACACAAATAAATCTGCATCACTTTGATGATTAGATTTCAGACTTGCATCGCTCTGTGATGTCTTTCTGCAAATTTATGTAAAGCACAAACCCTGGAAGAAGTGACAGAGTTGGGAGGACCACCTGAGTCACACCTGTATTTCTGACAGCTTGGGTACACGACAGCTTGCACCTGTCTTGCTCCCTTCATCAGGGCTAGCCAGCCAGTCTTTGAAACTTGGTTCTCTATCTTATCTGCCTTTCATTAAGTATTGATTCACTTGTATGTTGAGACTAAGTTTCATTTGCTCATCCATAAAATTAGAGGTATCAATGTGCCTCTACACTATAAATATTAGAGAACTAAAGGAAGTAAGACACAGAAAAGACTGCTCACCTAATAAGGGTGCAGCCTATGCATGCTATTAGCATTGCTTCCACAAATTCTGCTACTAATAATAAAATTATTCATTTTTCCAGGAGGCCTTGATTTTCTGAGAATCTAGGAAGCCTGTGTCAGTCCCCATAGCTGGATACAAATGACATCTATGAAACAAAATTCAAGTAGTGCATATGTTGTTCATTTTTTCCTAAGGTCATTCTAATAAACAAGCCACAACAGGACTGGCCCTGGAAGTGTTGTGGCACAAAAGACCTCATTGCAGCAACTATTTTGGTCTCAAATAATTCCATCCATCTGTGTAGACATCAACTGACTACTGCCAGGAGATAGAAATGCAAGTTGAATTCTATCTAATGGAGATTGCTGCATGCAAAATCAAGCCATCAGCAAAAAAGTGGTTATGGCATGATCATTTTTACATTGTGTGACATGTTCCTGTAGTACTGTCAACAGACATAAACTTTAATCTCCACAAAGAGACTTTCTGTAAACTGTATGTCACACTAATGCTTTTATTTTGCATGGTTCTTTCCCCCAGAGAAATTCCTTTTACCTTTATTTCTTTACCACAATTGTAATTCATTTGTGACAGACATGCTGACAAATCTATTCAGTTTCCTTATATTATTGTACAGCCATTGATTATTTCAACATATTTTAGCTCCATCTTTTCCCTTTCTAAAATAAATACTGTTCCCATTGTCTGCACAGATGGCTTTGAATATATATTCAAGTTCAAGGGGAAGTACATGCCCTGTATATTAGGCTTGCCATGTCTAATTTAAATTTGGTGGCTTGACTTTGGATAGCAGACTGCAATCTTTTCCTCATCACCAAAGATGTCCGTTAGAATTTAAAATTTATCAGCAGCACTATAGTGTGGTTTTAAAGACCAAGAAGGCCTATCTGTCTATACATAATAACTGAGCAAAATATTGAGATACCAATGGAGTTTTAAATTAAATATTATGTCAGATTAGACCGATCTTAAAATGAGAAAGAGGTTCTGATATTGTACTACATGGTTGTATAACATACTATCTATGCTACTCTCTTTCTCCAAATCCTTTTTTTTCATCCTAAAGACACTGTGCACCATGTTCCTTAAGGCCACATTACAGTTCTGTATTCATCTTGGCTTCTGATTAATTTATGAGCATCATTCTTTCTGCCGCTTGACTCCCTGCAGGCATTCATATCCTCACCCATCAATGCTTAGCTTCCTTTCCTGCCTAAGTGGGATCATAATGAGTAGAGCGACAGGGCTATACACAGAACGGCATTTTACTAGGAACAATGGATCTGCCTCTTGCTATCACCTTTGAGCACAAGGGCCTTGCCCGCCTAAGACTGTACAGCTCGATACACATAATTCATACTACACTCATATTTGTTGAAAGACAAAATAAAGGAAACCTCACAAAGATGACAGTTTATACTCTTATTTCACATGTCCTATCATGATAATTAAAATAATGTTCCAAAGGGGGTCAAATTGGCTTTTATTTCACTAAGAACTGT
>PVLC010032704.1:0-18006 GCA_004027655.1 Graphiurus murinus
TTAAACTAACTAGCTGGGCATGGTGGCACATGCCTGAAATCCTAATACTTTGGGAGGCTGATAGGATCACAGTGTCCAGGCCAACCTTAGCAATGTCGTGAGATCCTGTTTCAAAAAAAAAAAAAAAAAAAAAAAGTAAGGCTAGGAGTAGTGGCGCATGCCTGTAATCCCAGTATTTGGGAAGCTGAGACTGGTGGATCGCAGGTTCGAAGCCAACCTGGGCAATTTAGCAAGGCTCTCAGCAACTTAGCAAGACCCTGTTTCAAAATAAAAAAATAAAATAGGACTGGGGGTTTATCGTGGAGTTAGAATGCCCCTGGGTTCCATCCCTAGAGTCAGTGTGTGTGTGTGTGTGTGTGTGTATGTGAGAGAGAGAGAGAGAGAGAGAGAGAGAGAGAGAGAGAGAGAGAATTGGTGAAGCTTGTGTGGTGGCGCATGCTTGTAATCCCTGTATTTGGGAGGCTGAGACAGGAGGATTGTAGTTTTGCAGCCAGCCTCAGCTACTTAGTGAAGTCCTTCACAACTTAGACCCTGTTTCAAAATAAAGAATAAAAAATAGGACTGGATATGTAGCTCGGAGGTAGAATGTCCCTGGTTTCAATCCCTAGTACCGCAAAAAAAAAAAAGGTCTTGGTATGTAGCTCAGTGGTAGAGTGACCCTGGGTTCAATCCCCAGTTAAAACAAAACTGTTACCTGAAAGAAAATTAAACAATTAAACACAAAGTTAAAAATTTATCCCCTTGGGGAGCCGGGCGTGGTGGCGCACGCTTGTAATCCCAGCATTTGGGAGGCTGAGACCGGAGGATCCGGGTTCGCGGCCAGCCTCAGCTACCTAGTGAGGTACTCCGCAACTTAGTGAGACCCGGTTTCAAAATAAAGAATAAAAAATAGGTCTGGGGGTATAGCTCGGAGGTAGAATGCCCCTGAGTTCAATCCCTAGAGCCACAAAAAAAAAAAAAAAAAAAAAAAAAAAAAAAAATTTATCCCCTTGGTTATGCTCCCTGCATTTCAAGTGCTCATTCACCTTGAGGGTGTGCAGCTTCCGATGGGAGCTGGTGCAGGATGTTTCCACCTGAGCAGGAAATCCCGCCGGACAGCGCTGCAGTCTGGAGCATTTCTTGTAGAATACAGAACTTCCTGTGGGCCATGTGATGCCTGGCATGGCATGGCCTGGTTGGCTCTGTATTATCTTCCTGCTTCATAGAGAAAACAGTAGGTTACTATAATTAACTCTTGTTTTTGTTTTTGTTTTTGTTTTTTTTGTACTGGAGATTGAACCCAGAGGCATTCTACCTCCAAGCTACACCCCCCAGCCCAAATTTATTTCTTAACTGGGTCTCACTAGATCACTGAGAGCCTTGCTAAATTGCCAAGGCTGACTTTGAACCTGTGATCCTCCTGTCTCAGCCTCCCAAGTACTGGGATTACAAGCGTGTGTCACCACACCTGGCTTTTTTTTTTTTTTTGTGGTACTGGGGATTGAACTCAGGGGCATTCTACGTCTGAGCTACACCCTCAGCCCTAGTTTTTATTCTTTATTTTGAAACAGGGTCTCACTAAGTTGCAGAGTGCCTCACTAGGTAGCTGAGGCTGGCCGCGAACCCGGATCCTCTGGTCTCAGCCTCCCAAATGCTGGGATTATAAGCGTGCACCACCATGCCCGGCTCTGGCTTTTTATTTTTGTTTTGAAATAGGGTCTTGCTATGTTGCCGAGAGTCTTGCTAAATTGCTGAGACTGTTCTTGAACCTACAATCTTCCCATCTCAGCTTCCCAAGTACAGGGATTACAGATGTCTGCCATCATGCCTGGCTCATGATATCTCTTTATCCTGCAAAGTAAAACAGAACAAGGTATGGAATACACAACCTACCTACTATTTCATGGTAAAATCTCACAGAAAACGTGCTGAGAATTATTTCTCATATATTTCTTTCATGCCACCCAATACTGATCACATTGGTTTGACCACAAATGTGCTCTCCAGGGATCTGTGACATTCAAAGATGTGGTTGTGAGCTTCAGCCGTGATGAGTGGCTCTGCCTGAGTAGCACTCAGAGGACCCTGTACCGGGATGTGATGCTGGAGAATTACAGCCACCTGGTCTCCGTGGGTGAGCAGTTTACCCCCATGCAACCTAACAGCATGTGTTTTTTCCTTAGTTTGTAGTTGCCAAATGTTTTGAAGTTTGATGATGTTTTGTGTACATTTCTGGGGTCAAAGATGATGTTCTCTTTTGGTCTCTGAAAGAATACTTGTGTTCTCACTTCTCTAGTGAAAGTTTCAGATAGGTACTTTTGTTGTTGTTGTAATCCTGAAGTGGCACCCTGTCCCTCGAGGGTTGCAATGTGCCAGCAGCTTGTCAGGAGTCTCGTGCATATCTCGTTCACAGGACACTGCATTACGAAGCCAGACGTAATCTTCAGGTTGGAGCAAGGAGAAGAGCCATGGACGTTAGAAGAGTTGCCAAGCCAGCCTTATCCAAGTGAGTTATTACCAGGCAAAAAGAGAAGCCACTGGAATCAGGTCCCAGATGGGCTGATTCAGGAGTCGGGATCTTTGGACTGTGTCTCAGTAACTATTAGGTGGGGACCCCAGGCCCCTGGAAGTAACTGAGCAGCAGGTCACAGTGCCTCGGACAACCTGGGTCACTGTCCTGTGTCACTGGTAAATACAGATGCTTGCCTTTCCTGTGTAACTTTTAGGGGTGCTTACTATTTGTGTATGTGTGTGTATGTTATTAGGGATTAAACCCAGGGGCATTCTACCTCCAAGCTATACCCCCAGCCCTATTTTTATTTTTTGTTTGGAAACAGGCTTTCACTAAGTTACTGACAACTTCACTAAGTTGCTGAGGCTGGCCGTGAACCTGCAATCCTCCTATCTCAGCCTCCCAAGTACTAGGATTACAAATAAATAAATAAGCCACACCTGGCTTATTCATTTTATGGCACTGGGGATTGAACAAGGGGGCATTCTACCTCTGAGTTATACCCCTAGCCCTATTTTATTTTGAAACAGAGTTTCACTAAGTTGCAGAGGGCCTCACAAAGTTGCTCTGGCTGTCCTCAAACCTGTGATCCTCCTGTCTCAGCTTCCCAAGTACTGGGATTACCAGTGTGTACCACCACATTCAGTGGGTATTTAGTATTCTGACACCTAAAATCTAACTCCTGCCTGCTGTATCTGGCACCTTGTTTCTTAGTTTCTCTGGTATTCCTTTTCCTTCCATTTTTATGGGCTCTTCTGTTTAATCCTCATCACCACCCCCAGGCATTAATTAGTTTTCATTCTGTAGGTATTCACTGAAGGCCCACCACATGCCCTTCATATTCATGGTGTTGGGGATATGATGGTGAATAAAACAGTGTTCAAGCTGGGCATGGTGGTGCACGCTTGTAATGCCAGTACTTGGGAGGCTGAGACGGAAGGATCACAGGCTTAAGGCCAGCCTCAGCAACTTAGTGAGGCCCTCCAAAATTTAGTGAGAACGTGTTTCAAAATAAAAAATAAAATAGGGCTGGGGGTGTAGCTCAGAGGTAGAACACCCTTGAGTTCAATTGTCAGTATGAAAAAACAAAACCAAACAAAAACAGTGTCCATGAGCTTTTAGAACTTACAAGCAAGCAGGACATAGGTGTAATTAAACAGATTTTTGTCAATTGTCAGTTGGTGACAAGACAGTGAAGAAACTTAAAGCAGGTTCCAAGAGACATTGGTTGGAGAATGCCATGGCAAGATAAGCATGGGAGCAGGCAGCCAGTGGAGAAAGGAAGTGAATTGATTCTGAAGGATCTGGGGACTTCTGGGAGGAAGCCCCTGATTCTGGGGGCTCTAGGCAGAAGGAGCAGGCAGACCCAGTGTCTGGCAGGGCTTTGCTTGACATGTTGTAGGAACAGCAGGGAGGTCAGTGTGTGTGTCACAGGAAGTATCTGGAGATCAGTGGTGGGAGGTGACAGAGAGGTGGCCAAAGTCCCAGGCCTAACATCACAGTCAAAATACTGATGCCAAAGATAAATAAAACAATTTGAGGCAGCCAGAGAAAAAGGACACACATGGATAGGGGAAGAGTGATTGAATGGCTGTAGATTTATCAAAAACTGGAAGTCAGGGCTGGGTACGGTGACACACACTTGTAATCCTAGTACTTGGGAGGCCGAGACAGGAGGATGGCAGGTTCAAGGCCAGTCTCAGCAACCTAGCAAGACCTTGTTTCAAAGTGAAAAGGGCTAGGGGGTGTGGCTCAGAGGTTGACCATCTCTGGGTTCAGTCCCCAGTACCACAATAAAGAAAGGCAGGCAGGCAGGTAGGCTAGCAGGCCAGCCTGAGGACCGTACCTGGCATGTAGCTGAAGCTTGAGGCGTTACTTCTACATGTGGTTTATGTTTGTGCTAAGTTTTCACCTCTGTTTTGAAGTGATTCTTATTTCACTTAGTGGTTGATCTTGATGACATCCTGTGACTCTAAGAACATGCGGTTACTACCTGAGGCTTTTGTTACCACCTGTGTGGTGTATAATTGTTATGTTCCTATTATATTAATAGTTATGTTTATTTAAAGAGCATTTTTTTTTTTTGTAGTAATGGGGATGGGACCCAGGGGCATTCTACCTCCGAGTTATACCCCCAGTCTTATTTTTTATTCTTTACTTTTGAAACTGGGTCTCACTAAGTTGAGGAGAGCCTCACTAAGTAGCTGAGGCTGGCTGCGAACCCGGATCCTCCGGTCTCAGCCTCCCGAGTACTGGGATTATAAGCGTGCGCCACCATGCCTGGCTTTTAGAAAGCATTTTGTGAGTGCACAGACCTACATCACATTCCTGTAGATTCTAATTCATAGGGTATGACTATTACAGTCTACATTGTATGTTTTTTGGGTTTTTTTTTGCTGTCTGGGGATTGAACCCAGGGGCATTCTACCTCTGAGCTATACCCCCAGTCCTATTTTTTAATCTTTATTTTGAAACAGGGTCCCACTAAGTTGTGGAGGGCCTCACTAAGTAGCTAAGGTTGGCCACGAACCTACAATCCTCTGGTTTCAGCTTCCCAAGTACTGGGATTACAAGCATGCGCCATCACACCCAGCTTTACATTCTATGTTTCGAATAGAAGTTTCTAATAAGTTCTACTGCATATTGCCTGTTGAACACCACTAACTGGATATCTACTCAGAGCAGGTTGAAGGTAACTGGAGATACAGTAAAACCTGCTAGGAGCATAGGTTGTAGTTGAGAAATGTAAACAAAATTCTATGAACTATTTTGAAGCTCAGTGTTTATCAAGTGCTGTTTGGATAAGTATACAATAGTAACTTGCCAGGGTTCAGCCCTAGCAGGAGTCAGGGGTCCATCGACAGGTGGGGAATGAGACGAGGTCGCAAGAATATACACACCAAATGTAGTGATGAAACGTATCACAAGCAGCTGTTTTTATACTTTTCATTCAGCAGTGAAGCACATAGAGCAGGAAAGTTTATGGACAGGTCATCAGACAGTTTGACAATAGCAAACTCGTTTTTTTTAAAGGTTATACATCAGTATATAATGATTTCATTTTGACTCTGGTACAAAGCAGTGGTAAAGATTAATGAGGAATAGGCCTGTATCCATTAGTCTAAGCTAAGGGAGTTTTTTCTAAACCATCTGTTGTTTCTGTCAACTATAGTCTGTCTATCTTTATTAATGTGTCCTGTGAAGCTCCAGGGAGACACTGTGGGAGTTGGTAAAGACTGCCTATGCTTTGATCCTATAAAGGGGTACCAGATACCCATATTCTTATGGCCTTCTTTACCCATAGATATGAATGTAGACCTAAATCTGTTTGGCTTAGCTATTTTGTTTTCTATATCTGTGTGCCGAGGGAGAACATAAGGTCGATTAGTAACTTTATCTGAATTACCTTGCAGAGCCTGTTTTCTGACTAATGTTTATAAGTGATCAGAGAATTCTTATGTTGTTTGTCTGAAGGCACTATTTTTTCAGCTAACGTCAAGAGGTTATTATCTGACTGGCTACCACCTGTTTTTAAGAAATTTTCTTTAATAATAAGTGTAAAAACAAGACCCAAAGTATCCAGTGTTCCCATAATATAATGTAAAGCAGGATATGCCACGTATCCCTTCTTGGAAGCATCTGCCTTGCAGGTTTCCACCAAACTGAGCCTTGCTCATGATCCAACTGTTAAGGAGCTGTGGCAGTAACTGTTTTAATTTTTTTTTTTTTTTTTTTGAACCAGACATTGAATCAGGGGCATTTTACCTTTGAGCACATGCCAGCCTACTTAATTTTATTTTTTGATTTATATATGCTTGGAATTTCATCCTAGGAACCTAGGCTTGAAAATAGGGATTCAGTAGCCAGGTATGTGGCACACACTTATAATCCCAGTACTTGGGAGGCTAAGACAGGAAGGATCACAGGTTTGAGGATAGTCTCAGCAAGTAGTGAGACTCGCATCAACCTAGCAAGACCCTGTTTCCAAATAAGAAATAAAATCTGGCTAGGGTTATAGCTTGAAAGTAGAATACCCCTGGGTTCAATCCCCAGTACTACACACACACACACACACACACACACACACACACACACACACAAATAGACATTCAGCAGTGATATAATAAGTCACATTTATTTGGACATGTGTTAATATTGCTAAAGTACACTTAATTTTTCTCATTTCTAGAAGTCCAGAAGTTAAAAGATCTGATAAAGAGAAGCCAGGAATATCAAGGTAAACACTTGCGGCAAGACAAACATTCCTTCCCCCACAGCAGTACTCTGACTGAGAATAGAGAGAATGTTGTTGGAAAAACACTTAAGCTGGGCACAGACCTGGTTCTTTCACGAAAAACCCTGTGCAAGCACGACTCACGTGGAACGAGTGTGAAACACGTTTCAGAATCAAGTGTTAGTGATAAAAGTAGGAATGCTTATGAGACTAATGTATGTGGAGAATTGCCTGTTGACCATAAGCAAGATGAGACTCAGACTGAAAAGAAGTCTAAGGAGTGTAACCAAGGTGGGGAATCCCCAAGTCGTACAGAGGATCTTTCTGAGCAACAGGAAGTTCAAGCTTCAGGACCACCTTTGGAAGGTAATGATTGTGGAAACACCCTCCCCAAGCAGGCAGCTACCATCTCACTGCAGAGGGTACAGGCAGGGGAGGAGCCCTGTGACCCTCAGGAAGCTGGAGGAAGTACCAGTGCCATGTTGACCCCCCAGGCCCCTCAGGAACCTCATACAGAGACAGATCACCCTGAAGTTAATGAGCCCAAGAAGGCAGCCATTTGTGAGCATCAGAAAGTGAATACAGGGGAGAAAACCCACAAAGCCAGTGAAAATGAGAAGGATGTCAGCCAGGAGCCCCATCCCACTGGAGCCGCTAGAGCTGACATAGGGGAGAGCACCTTTGAATGCAGTCTTTGCAAGAAATCTTTTTGCCAGGAGGCCCTCCTCACTGAACATGAGAAGACACACACACAAGAGGAACCACGTGAAAGTAGTAAACGTGGGGAAACCTTCCAGAAATCACAAGCCACTGACTCACAGAGAACTCACCCAGGAACGAAACCTCGTGGACCTAAGGCACATGGTAAAACCCCTGCAAAGTCTCCCCTCACAGACCAGCAGAGAACACAACCAGGAAAGAAGCTGCATGTGTGTGATGAGTGTGAGAAGCCCTTTCGTCATCACTCAGCCCTCAAAGTCCACCAGAGGATTCACACAGGAGAGAGACCCTATCAGTGTTGTGAGTGTGGGAAGTCCTTCAACGCCAAGTCCAACCTCACTCACCATCAGAGAATTCACACGGGGGAGAAACCCTTTGAGTGTCAGGAATGTGGGAAGGCCTTCAGTGTGAAGTCAAACCTAACTAAACACCAGAAGACACATACCAGGGAGAAGAAGCCCTTTGACTGTAATGAATGTGGGAAAACCTTCTCCCACAAGTCACAGTTTGCTGACCACCAGAGAATGCACACAGGGGAGACACCCTACAAGTGTACAGAATGCAAGAAATCTTTCTACTATAAGTCAGCCCTACATTTTCATCAGGGGAAGCATAAAGAAGAGAAACACCATAAATGTACCGACTGTGGGAAATCCTTCTGCCCAAAGTCAGCCCTGATAATACATCAGGTAACACACACAGGGAAGAAACTCTATGACTGTAATGAATGTGGGAAAGTCTTTTGTGAGAAGTCGAATCTCATTAAACACCAGAAAATTCACACACAGAAGAAGCCCTATGAATGTAATGAGTGTGGAAAATCTTTTTCTGTAAATTCAATCCTTGTTGTACATCAGCGAACGCACACGGGGGAGAAACCCTACAGGTGCAATGAATGTCAGAAGTTCTTCTGCCACAAGGCAGCCCTCACTAAACATCAGAGAACTCACACAGGGGAGAAACCGTACGAATGTCTTGAATGTGGAAAGTCCTTCCATATGAAATCCACCTTTGTTATACATCAGAGAACTCACACTGGAGAGAAACCCTTCAAATGTAATGAATGTGACAAAGCATTCAATGTAAAGTCTCATCTTAATATTCATCAGAGAAATCATACAGGAAAGAAACCCCACATATGTAGTGAATGTGGAAAAGCCTTTTCTTTGAAGTCATACCTCACTGATCATCAGAGGACACATTCAAAGGAAAAACCCTATGAATGTAATGACTGTCAGAAAGCCTTTCGCCATAAGTCGACCCTAACTGTGCATAAGAGAACTCATACAGGGGAGAAACCCTACAAATGCAACGAATGTGGTAAATCCTTCTATATGAAGTCAGCCCTCAGTCAACACCAGAGAATACACACAGGGGAGAAACCCTATAAATGTAAAGAATGTGGGAAAAGCTTTTTCCAGAAGTCACACCTCACTAAACACCATCGAACACACACGGGAGAGAAGCCCTTTGGATGTAAGGAGTGTGGGAAAAACTTCTTCCAGAAGTCACACCTCATTGAACATCAAAGAACACATACTGGGGAGAAACCCCATGAGTGTAATAAATGTGGGAAATCCTTCTGTTATAAGTCAGCCTTAACTATACACCAGAGAACTCACACAGAGGAGAAACCCTACAAATGTAGCGAATGTGACAAGTCTTTCTGTATGAAATCACACCTCACTGTACACCAGAGAACTCACTCAGGGAAAAATCTCTTTGAATGTAAAGAATGTGGGAAGACTTTTTATGTAAAATCAAATCTCATCAACCACCAGCGGATTCACACAGGGGAGAAGCCATATGGATGCAGTCAGTGTGGGAAGTCCTTCTGTATGAAGTCAGCCCTCACAGTTCATCAGCGGGGGCACACAGGGGAGAAGCCCTATGAATGTAATGAATGTGGGAAAGCCTTCTGCATAAAGTCAGCTCTCACCAGCCATCAGATGATTCACACAAGATATCGTAAATTGTAACGGATGTCTAACATTCTCCTGCCTGGAGTCAGCCTTTGTCACATCAGGAAGTATTCATAGGAGATGGCATAAACGTAGTCATTGGGGAGTTCGGTCTTCTCATTCTTGAGCAAGCACAAGGTATAGGGGTTGGGAGACTTTCCATGAAGGAAATGAATATGGAAAGACTGTCATGTCTTAACCGAATGTCAGAGGACTCAAATGGGAGAAATCCCTGAGAATGTCCTGTGTATATCAGTATCCACCAAAGTATCAAATATGTGCTGCAGAGGAAGCACAGGGAAAATGTAATGTACCACAGGTGTGAAAGCATATATGCTAGTCATGGTTTCACATGTCTGTAATCCCAGTACTTGGGATGCTGAGACAAGAGGATTGCAGGTTCCAGGCTAGCTTCAGCAACTTAGACTCTCAGCAACTTAGAGAGAGCTTGTTTCCAAATAAAAGTAAAATAGGGGTGGGGGTGTAGGTCTGGAGGTAGAATGCCCCTGAGTTCAATCCCCAGCAAAAACAAACAAGAAAGCCACAGCTTGCTGCATGTCAGGTAAACTATACAGGTATTTTACTTGCATGAAAGCTTTGAGAAACCAAACTAAGCAAATAAATAGAAAAGGCAAAGAATACTAGGGGAGCATCTATCATCTCTTAATTTAGGAGATGGGTTACTCTTTTGCCTCTAGAAATAATGTAACACTGGAAGTATTTCACATATTTCAGATTAACAAATTTTGAAAAATATGGCATAAAACATGTCTAATCTTTGAAGATAAAGGCTTTTGAAAACAAAAGTTGTAGCAGCAAGCTTTCATACTTAAGATACTTGAAAAGGATTGGAAATGATTTGGGCTTGCGAATGTGAGTAGGCAACATATGTTGTGTACCTTTGGTTTATGTGTAGTTGTCAGTGGGACTACCTTGCTGTAGCCTGGTGTTCCTTTCCTGCACAGGCACAGTTCACACTGGGCCTTTGAGTAGGCATTGGCCACTAGTATGCTTAGGGAAGTATTCTGGATGAGTTTTGGGAAAGGTGTCATCATTGACCAAGAGATGAAGGCAGCTGGGCGTGGTAGCACACACTTGTAATCCCAGGCTGAGACTGGAGTATCCAGGTTTGCAGCCAGCCTCAGCTACTTAGTGAGGTCCTCTGCAACTTAGTGAGACCCTGTTTCAAAATAAAGAATAAAAAATAGGACTAGGGGTGTAGCTTGGAGGTAGAATGCCCCTGGGTTCAATCCCCAGTACTGCCAAAAAAAAAAAAAAAAGATGAAGGCAGACTTGCAGGGAGCTCCTGGGTAGGAACACTGGTTGCATCTTGTTACTCAGGGCTGCTAGGCAAAGGCTAGAGAGCAGATGGGAGGCTCAGTCACTACGGTTACACTGCTCTGTATTAGGGAGATCTGAGCTCATTAATTTTACTTGTTGCTTAAGCCTATTGAGATTTTTTTTGGGGGGGGGTACTGGGGATTGAACCCAAGAGTGTTTTACCTCTGAGCTACACCCCTAACCCTATTTTATTTTTATTTTGAAACAGGGTCTCACTGAGCTGTTGAGGGCTTTGCTAAATTCCTGAGGCTGGCCACGAACCTGTCTTACTCTTGTCTCAGTCTCCCAATTACAGGTGTGCACCACCATACCTGGCTGGAATTGAGATTCTTTTGTAATGAAGCTATAAGCCATCATAACTTTGGAGAAAAATACTTTTTTAAAAAAAATTATGTAATTCAGGAGCTGAAGTGTAGCTCAGTTGTACAGTTTGTGCTTCGTATGCACAAGTCCTGAGGTCAAACCAAAACAATTATGTAATTCAGAAGTGTTACATATAAGCCAGGCATGGTAACGCAAGCTTGTAATCTAAGTACTTGGGAGGCTGAGAAAGGAGGATCTTGGGTTCAAAACCAGCTTCAGCAACTTACTGAGACCCTGTTTCAAAATAAAAAATAAAATAGGGCTGGGGTGTAGCTCAGAGGTAGTACACCCCTGAGTTCAAGCCTCAGTACCACAAAAAAAAAGTGTTAGATATAGCGGTTTGGGGCCAAGATGATTTCTTTTGAGAAAAATAAAGATTTAGCAGTAGCTTTTTGCTCTTTAAATATTTGTGTAATGAAGAGTTAATTTTTTTTTTTTCTTGTTTGAAAGAAATACAGTTCAAGAATTTCTTTGGAAACCTAATTGTGTATTGAAATACTTTTTCACATACTAAATCATTATTTGTAGTGGCTTTGCTTTTGTCTGTGTAGCTTCTTTCTCACACCCTTCCAGAAAGAGCCCCCAGCCCCCCAGGGCTGGCCTGCTCCCTGTGCACCAGTTAGCACTGACCCTGTGGTCCAGCTGGATTTGGGGGGGAGGGCCATTTCATCCAGTGAGGCCAGTGAGGGTTCCTGTCAGGTGCTGATGATGAGACCGTAGCAGAGCTGTGTTTCCTTTGCCTTGACCCAGGGGTTGCATTGAGTTTTCAATCTTAGTGCATGTATGCTGCAGTCCTTACTGATTTTTGTTCTGTTTTACTGAACTGTTTTGTAATTGTGCTAATGAGGACCATGGTTTTTTGTTTTTTTGCGGTACTAGGGATTGAACTCAGGGGCATTCTACCTCCGAGCTATACCCCCAGCCCTATTTTTTATTCTTTATTTTGAAACCGGGTCTCACTAGGTTGCGGAGTACCTCACTAGGTAGCTGAAGCTGGCCGCGAACCCTGATCCTCCGGACTCAGCCTCCCGAATGCTGGGATTACAAGCATGCGCCACCACGCCCGGCTTTATTCTTTATTTTGAAACCGAGTCTCACTAAGTTATGGAGTGCCTCACTAGGTAGCTGAGGCTGGCCACAAACTCAGATCCTCCAGTCTCAGCCTCCCGAATGCTGGGATTACAAGTGTGCGCCACCACGCCCGGCTGAGGGCTGTTTTTATTGCTTTTGTGTTCCAGTGCCTCTCCCATCTTGAAGAGCAAGTCTCCAAATCTTTTTGGGATTGGGATTGGGTTTGTATTTAAATTTAGTCTCAAATGCCCTCTGAGGAGGCTCATTCTTCATCCAGATCGCTTGGGCTGTTGTGACCAGTAGAGGCTGGAGGCTCAGTTTGCAGCTGCTTCTGCCTTCATGGACAGGCTATTGTCACCCCCCACCCCAGCACCATCACACCATCACCCATGGAGGTCTGTGCCACCTCTTCTTCCTTCCAAGTATTTCCTTTTCAGCTCCCTTATTTTGGCCTCATGGAATACCCTGGTGGGGGCTGATTTTCCACCTATCTCATTACCCAAGGGCTTCTGGCTTCCAGGGGAGGTGGGAGGGCTCTTTTATTTTTATTTTTTGTGGTACTGGAACCCAGGGGCATTCTATCTCTGAACTACACCCCCAGCCCAGTTTTATTATTTTATTTTGAAATGGTCTCATTAAGTTGTGGAGGGTCTAAGTTGTTGAGGTTGGCTGCAAACCTGCAATCTTCCTGTCTCAGCCTCCCAAATACTGGGATTACAGGCATGCACCACCATGCCCAATTTGCTCTCCATTGTTTGATACTTCCTCCAATAATTGCAGTTATAACAACCCATACATAACAGAAGCTCAGTTTCCAATCACACAGAGTCTACGGCCAGCTTTCTTGCACAAGAGTGGCTCTGGGCTGTTTTTTCACCAGTGGTCCCATTCTCCCTTGTGAGGCTTCCTGGGTTGATTTACTCATTAACAGAGGAGAAAGGATCGAGAGGATGCACTGGCCTTTGGCTCCTCACCCAGCCCCTTGGAGTAAAGGCTGGAAGACGCCTCTGCCTGGACCGTTGTCCCTGTCATCTCTCTGCTCTAGGCCTGACAGGCCTCCCAGCTCCAAGTCACTGCTCCTATCATCTGTCCTGGGAAGCAGGTAGGAGGTTGGGATTTGGAGAAGAGACAAGGGCTCTTGGTTGTGTACACAGCCCTATTTGGACCCAGAGATCTGATGTCTGCAGTGGCCCTGGGCTGCGTGGGAGGCTCAGGAAGACCCACATCTGCCTCCTGCCTCCTCACACAGGATGGTATGGCTGCACGCCAGGCGCTTCTCTGTGGACAGAGGTGAAGGTACCTGCTGTAAGTGCCTTTCAGGTGGTGTAAATAAGAACAAGGCCTGTGTGTGCAGTGTGTGCACGTGTGGGTATCTATGGGGGTCAGTGGGCACTCCTTGAAATGAATATATTTGGACACAGTTTGTACGTGGTATTAGCTGCTATGTACCTGTTGGGGAGCTTGCACTTTTTTGAATGAGGCAAGCTATGAATAAGGATGTTCTGAGGGAATCTATGTTGATGTACATGTGCCTGTCCCTTCAATCAGAACCTGGGAGTCACCCCATCATCTGCTCAAAGTTTCTGCCAAACAACCTTCTCTCCCAGTTCTCTTCTTCACCATGTGACACACTGTTCCTGTCCCTTCTGACCATGGCCACCTTCATCTCTCCTCTGGCTTCCACTCAGCATCCTTCCAGGAGGTCCTGTGTCCCAATTTGAGTCTGCGTGCAGGTATACAGAACACCGTGATGTCATGAGACACAGAGATAGTAAAATGGTTACTGTAGTGGAAAAGATTAACGTATCTATCATTTCTGAAATCTACCTCACAAAAGTTCCTAATAACGACTTTATGAGCCATTATCCCTGTGTTGTACATCAGATACATCTCCAAACTGGTTCATTCTCCATAGCTGCTTTGACCTTTTAACCTACATCTCCCTATTTCCCCTGCCCCATTACCACTATTTTATTCTCTGCATATTTGACTTTTTTTTTTTTTTTAAGATTTCACATATACATGAGATCATGCAATATTTTTCTTTCATTTTTGACTTAATGTTCTTCAGGTCACCCATGTTGTGACAATTGGCAGCACCTCCTTTTTAATGCTGAATAGTCTGCCATGGTGTTATGCATACCATATTAACTGTTGGTGGATATTTAGGTTATTTCTGTATCTTGGCTGTTGTGAATAATGCTGTAATGAACATGAGAGCACAAATGTGTTTATGACAATGGTCATTTCATCTCTAGGTATATGCCTGGATATACCTGGATCACATGGTAGTTGTTTTTAATCTCTTTAGGAACCTCTATACTTTCCCCATAATGGTTGCACCAACCTACATTCCCACGATTAGTGTGCTAGGGTTCCCTCTTCTCCACACCCTCGTCAATACATTATCTCTGGTCCTTTTTTTTTTTTTTTTGGTGGTGGTGGTACTGGGGATTGAACTCAGGGACATTCTATCTCCGAGCTACACCCCAGCCCTATTTTATTTTATTTTGTTAACAGGGTCTCACTAAGTTTCCGAGTGGCTCACTAAGTTGCTGAGGCTGGCCACAAACCTGGATCCTCTGGTTTTGGCTTTCCAAGTACTGGGATTATAGGCATGTGCCACCATGCCCAACAAAAAGTTTTTTAATTTGATGAAATCCCATGTATTTATTTTTACTTCTGCAGCTTGTAAAAAATCATTGCTATGGCCAATGCCAAGGAACTTTCCCTCTGTGTTCTCTAGCAGTTTTATGTTTCAGGTCACTAATCCTCACCAAGCCACCATCCTCTTGGCCATTGCTTGAGTTACAACTTTAACATCTGAATTGTGGTAGTGGTGATGGGGGACAACAATTTAGTCCATTGTGTGTGTGGGTGGGTGGGGGGTCAGGTAGAAAAAAAGGGGAGACCCTTTGTCTTTGCAGGTCAGCTCTCTGCTGGGCACCCGGTCAGTCCTTGGCCAAGCTGTTTACCACCCTGCATGGGCCCTCACTTCCTGCTTCTGGGAAGCCTGAAGGTAAGTCCAGGGTGAGCACAGAGGGACTCAGGTCACTGGCCACGTGCCACTCTCTGGTACACACAGGAACGGCTAAAAGCTCTATTCCCCCGCATCTCTCCTTCAGCCTCTTCATTCCCAGGCTTTTTGTCTCTCGCTCATCTCAATTGTCATTTCTTGTATCAGGCTGCGGCAGCCAATACTTATGCCTTTAAATGCTTTAGGTACAAGCTACCTAGGAAGGTGCTGTAGGAGAATGGCTGTTAAGTTTAGCAAAACAAAGGGAAGTGCTTATGGAAGTCTTACAGTTAGCTGCTGACATGCGAACCCACAGCCACAATTCCTCCCCCTGGTCCCAGCAACCTGAGCCTGAACTACAGGCTCATTCTTCAGGCTGATGCTCTGGGTGGGGTGCAGGCCATGGTAGGTGGGCACTTTAAACAGCCACACTGCCCTCTAGCTGCAAAGCTATTGCCACAACCCTTACCCGGACCCCTTTACCAAGGCTAGAATTCTGCAGAGGTTGATTCTGTGTTTTGCCAGTTCAACAGCTGTTCTTGTTGGGACTCTCTAGTCTGCCATCCAGGGTAACATCACTTCAATTCCCGAGTGTCTCCCTGTTTACCAGTGCCAGTAGATGTTCTATACGCTTGTTTTCCTGCTGGGCTGTGGGATCTGCTTCTGCAAGGAGTTCCATTTAGTGAATTATCTTCAGAAACCAAGATCTGGGCACACATTTTTCTAAAAAGAAAAATACTGCATATCCCATTAGGAATTAAATTAGTATTTTCAACCACTCTAGTTCTTGTATTAGGATTGTTACTGGTCTGCAAATACTCTTGGTTTTGAGTGGGCTCCCCCCCTCCCTTTTTTTGTGGTACTGGGGATGGAACCCAGGGGCATTCTACCTCTGCTACAGCCCCAGCCCTATTTTTTATTCTTTATTTTGAAACAGGGTCTCACTAAGTTGCAGAGGGCCTCACTAGGTAGCTGAGGCTGGCCAAGAACCCGGATCCTCCGGTCTCAGCCTCCCAAATGCTGGGATTACAAGTGTGCGCCACCACGCCCAGCTTGGCAACATCATTTTTAGTGTATTTCCTTGTGGACTTCACTTTGTTTAATTAGAGGTGGTCTATAAAGCTGACCATTATTTGGGCTAGAGTCATATGGCTTATTATACAACCTTCCTCAAGGTATCTGGACAGCACAGCTGGGCACAGTGAGATGGAACAAAGAAGGCAGGAAGAGAGGGTAAATCTTGGCCTCAAAGAGAATGTGGCCCTGGTATTAACATCATGTTTTCATTTTACTACTCTTAAAATATATATTGTGCAGTTAAGCTATAATCACCTAACAATGTGGGGGACCTTTGTAGATATCATTTCAGTAAATATGCTATGAACTTCAGGTTCCTACCCCCAAACTATACAATCTAACAGACTTTTTCATTCCGTTTATACTCACAATCATCTAGAAGAATATGGAGAAAAAGCACTGAGAAACAGGAATCGTGAAAAATATAGCATTTCAGGTGTGTATACAGGAGTGAAATATTCAAATGACATAGGCTACCAGGCTAATAATCATTTTAAAGCAAATAAAAAGTAGAACCTATCTCACCTCATATATTACAAACAAATGTAGCAATGACCTATGAATAATATATATTAAAAGACCTCAAACAAATTTTTTTTTTTTTATGCATTAGAAAAATGGAGGTGCTCCGGATACATGTCAGGTTCCAAAGGTGAATTCTGCTGGTCAATGATAAGACAGTCCAAGGAGGCATACACATTTAATTGTTTCAAGTTGATTTCCAATGCTCAAACTATTTACATCAAAGTTTACAGGAAATAAGATAAATCTCTGAATCAACACCTCAAAATAAGTGATTTATCTAAAGCCCACTTCTGAATTGCATAACTCCTACAAAACTGTAACTCTGTATCAGTTACAATGTCTTCAGTTATTAACAGCTAAGCCTTCTAAATCAACTGGCTTAAAAATAAATTCAGTCTCCCACAAAAGAAACAGTCTAGACAAGAATGGCTACAAGGCTGGCTGGTTCCCTGGCTCAGTGACCCCCATCCTTGTCCTGGAGTCTTCCGATCTTTCTCCACAGTCCAGGTTTAAATCATCATCATTGCTGAGAGATGATATCAGGCATCAGACAAAGTGATGTTCACCCAAAGACTCTGTTTCACCTTGCTTGAGTCCTTGAACCTTCGAGGAAACCTTTTCCAAAAACAACCTGTCAGGTATCTCTTTTGTTTACCTATCTAGACTTGAGTCCTAGGACTACTCTAAACCAACCACTGGTAATGAAAAGATTATCATTACTGATTGAAATTAATCAGGGTTTCTCTTCCATCCTGTGAGGGGAAATGGATACCCAGACTCCACCTGCAAAGAGTAAGCGGGAGTGACTGGAGGAGTCACCCAACTGTGTCTGCTGCAAACTCCTATTAATGTGTTCTCAGTTCCTCCAGTAATGGGAAGGAGCAGAGCACAACATTCATAAACACTTGCATTAGGTAAAAAGACAGTTAATTCCTATGTTACACAGTGTTTATACTCTGCACACACTTATGTAAGCATCCAAATAAAAAACATGAAAACGACAGCTGGGCATGGTGGCATACGCTTGTAATCCCAGCATTTGGGAGGCTGAGACCAGAGGATCCGAGTTCTTGGCCAGCCTCAACTACCTAGTGAGGCACTCCACAACTTAGTGAGACCCTGTTTCAAAATAAAGAATAAAAAATAGGGTTGGGGGTGTAGCTCAGAGGTAGAATGCCCCTGAGTTCAATCCCCAGTACCACAAAAA
>PVLC010032705.1:0-18005 GCA_004027655.1 Graphiurus murinus
TATTTTTTTATTCTTTATTTTGAAACAGAGTCTCACTAAGTTGCGGAGTGCCTCACTAGGTAGCTGAGGCTGGCCGTGAACCCGGATCCTCCGGTCTCAGCCTCCCGAATGCTGGAATTACAAGCGTGCGCCACCACGCCCAACCGACTGGAGTCTTGATGCATCTCTTTCCTGAGCCCCTGGTTAATGGGATGCTCAGACAACTTGTCCTCCAATAGATCTGGACTTTCCTGAAGAGAGATGCAGGCTGAGGGGGGCTGGCCATGGGATATGTCCTGCCCTATTTCTCCCAGGCCAGAAATCATCCCAACCAAAATATAGAACAGTTAGTGGCTAGGCAAAGAAAGGAGAATATTCTCCTGAGTCATGGTCATCATCTCCACATGGCTTCCTGTGCACCGCCGCATGTGCCAGCATAGAGGTCATACTTTCGTGAGCATGGGGGAGCACTGGAGAGGCTGAGGCAGGAGGATCACAAGTTCAAGGCCAGCCTTGGCAACTTATCAAGACCCCCCATGACTTAGTGAGATCCTGTTTCAAAGTAACTAGGTTCAATCCCCATTACAAAAAAAAAAAGTCACATTTTCCCCCAAAACATATATCCAGACTTTTCCTGTATCCAACATCCCAAGTTATAGAGGAAACATAAAAAATATATGATCTTATATATTTTTTCAGGGTTAAGAGATTACTAATGGATTCCCAGTACTTATTTCTCCTGAGTTCCAATGTAAGTCCACTCTATTTATATGGGAAAGAAAATTTTATGTTTCCCCTAAGTCACTTTTAAGTCACTCTGTCTTCGCCTCTCCTGGCTCGCTCTGTATTCCCATTGGTTCATGCACTATTTCTGAAGAGATCTGTCTCTGCCCTGGTCCCATCAACCCTCTTGAGGAAACTGCTTCTTTATAACTGGAAAGTCCCCTTGGACTGTGAGCCAGGTCCTGGGGGCAGCCTGAGGTGAGTCAGGGCACTCAGACACTGGGACCCCCACCTCAGGGCAAATCTGTCAGAGGTGATTGGGGATGTCTCCCTCCTCACCCAAATCAGCATCTGGCTGCTCCACAGATGTACCTGGAGGACGATATGCTTGGGACAGTGGGACAAGATGGCTGGGAAGTTCACCGACTATCCTCAGGACCAGGGCACTACCTGGTGGAACAGAAGCACAGGCTTCAGAGAAAGAGGCGCCCGTATGAGGGACTCACAACCACGGTCTTCTAGGTCACTTAACTGAAACATCCATCTGCCCCGAGGGGTAAGAGAAAGGCAACTCTGAAAGAGTGCCAGGCACTGCACCAACCAGGACCCACCATCAGCACAGGGGAGACCCACAAGACTGACTCCAGAACCAACTGAGGACACCCTCGCACCAGTAGTCTCTGACACTCCCCAGGTATCACAGCCCGCCCAGGGATAGCACTGCTACCAAGACAGCCACAGCCCCAGGCCAGAAGGATCCTCCACTCTGACTGCCTCAATCAAGGAGCTTCCAAAGGAGGTAGTGGGAACACACACGGGCATGTGCATACACACACAGCCGTGATGAGCGCCTCTCCCCTGGACTTGAACTCCTTTGCTCGGCTGTGGGAGGGAAGGACACTGCCAGGCCTGGGTGGCTTTTACCTCCGTAATGACTCACCTTCCTAGGGAAAGGGCACAGCAGAGACAAACACCCACCCTGGCTTCCCACTTGTCAGGCAGGTAAAGTTGGACCACACTGGGTCCCTTGCCCCATCTGGAGGTGGTGCTAATTACCCAGGCTTGTCCTGAGACTAATGACATTAGTCAGGGGCTATAGGCATCACTGTGCCATGTTTAAGGGAACAGTGTTTGCTACTGGCTGTGGCCAGGGCAGTGCAAGAACCCTAAATCTCTTGTCGATGGCCTGTGGGCCTCACACCTGTGGCAGGAACCTTTGTCCTTGGGATCCTGCCACTACTCCTGGGGTCCCAGAGCTGCCCCACAGGTGAGACCCTTCTGAGTGTCCAGGCATCGGTGCCTCTGCAGAGCCAAGGAGCAGCTGCAGACCCTGGGCAATGGGATGGGGGGCTCATGGCGGATGAGGACAGGAAGAGATGGCCCCACATCCAAGGGTATGTGCCAGCGGGCTGTGGGGCTCTCCCCAGCCCAAAGGTTTCTCCTTCGAATCTGGATCAGCTACAGACCCCTCAAAGGAGGCTCTCCACCCTTGAAGACCCCTTCAAGCCACACTTCATCAGAGAGTGGAGGTCACCGCCACTGCTGGGCATGGCAGTGGTCTCCAGAGAGCTCCCTGGCTCCTCTATCTAGAAACAGTGAAGGATGAGGAAATGGATGAGCACATTTAATAAGCTGAGATGACCTCACCTGTGTGACTCCCATGCTGGGCTCCTAAACAGATACTTGGCCACGCCCGATCCATGAAATGAGGGTGGGACATGCCAGAAAAGACATGATCAGACATCCGACTGTAGGAACTGGCTGTGACACCTGCTCCCATCACCAGGGAAGGGCCTCCAGGACATGAAGAAGGAAACACAGAGGCGAGGCCCTTCCCTGACGGCAGGTCCGGCCTGTGTTAGAGGCAGAGCCCCACAATGCCATGGATACCTCCTGCACCCTGCTGGCGTGTCTGGGAGGGAGGGAAAGCCTGGGAGCAGCAAGTGTGTAACCCAAGCCCCTCACTGTGCAGCTCCCCAGAGCTCCTGTGTCTGCTCCCCTGAGCAGACGTCCATGTGGCTGGACAGGCAGGGGACACATCCTCGGGGAGCTGTAGGCCTTGAACTTCCAATCTGTAGAACACACCCTTTACCAAGCAGTGCTTCAGATTCAAGGCCCTGGAGGAATGTTCAGCTAGCACCCCCTGACCAGGACCATACCTGAAGGAACTGGCTTAAACTTCCCAAGTTTCTCTATGGCACAGGGCATAAGAATCCCTCAGAGTGGGACTTTGTTACACCCAGGCCCCGGGACTGATCTGCAGACCCTTCTACAAAGTTGAGCAGCTTTCTGGCATGCTCTGCTCTGATCTCTGAAAACCAGGCCTGAGGTGCATGAAGAGAGTCATCCCACTGCCTGCAGGAAGCTGTAGGTCAAGGTGAGAGAAACTGTGCTGGTGACTAGATTAAATTAATGACCCTAAAAGTCGAGGGGTTCCTCAACCTCCCATTTCACATTCCTCCCACCCCACATGGAGCACCAAAAAACTCAGCCAACCAGGTAAATGCAGTCTTTCCAAGGATCAAAATTAATCCACTATCTTGAACCCCAGGATGAGCAAAATCATCAAGATTTTAATTCAAGACAGGCTCTGGCACAACCCGGCCACTTCACACTCCGTAGCATGGAGTACACGGTCCCCACTGCAGTCACCACTTCGACATTAAACATTCGCTGGGGTGATGTCTAAGTTCATCTCTGACCCCACATGTTTCACTAGCATTTGTGCGCCTGGCCCCAGACTTAACACTTGGCAGGTGGTAAAGAGGCACCCAGGAAGCACAGGAATGAATGTCCCCCAAGGGAAAAGAGCCCCGACAGTCATACTGGGAGCTGTTTTCTGCTTAGATGCTGGAGAGGCTTCCACTCCCAGCCCTGGGGGACTCCCCACTGGACCCCTCACTGCCACCCACCAAGCCACCAGAAGGAAAGAGCCAGACCTGGGGTCCAATAACCCTTTGCTGTCATTTGTGAAAAGATATACTAAATGGGAACTAAGGGGACAGATGCTTTAGAGTCTCACAAAGCAATCAGGCAGATCTGATACAATGAGTAACAGATTTCCTGCAACTTCCCCACCTTCTCACAAGGGTCACCGCTCAGTGGCCGTGGGAAGGTGTGCCCTGTCCTTTCAGGCGCTTGGGTGCCTGGGTTTCCACCCTCGGGAGCCAGGATGGCTCCATTCCAAGACAGTCGTTCTCTGTCCACTTCTTCACAGAGAACATTTCTATTTTAAGGACGTTTAATTTGAGGCCAGTCGGAATCACAGTGAATGGGTTTGCCTGAAACATGCTAAGATGCAGGCAGCTGCTAAATAAAAATCCCCAAATAGCCATGTTCTATTTTTGCATTTTTATAAGTTCTTTGAAAGGAAGAGAAAAAGAGAGATTAAGAAATACGGAATTTCCCCCCATCCCACCTGACCTCCCAGTGGCAAGAGGAACGGGAAGGAAGGATGAGGGCGAAGCGGGTCCCACGTGGGCAGCCGGCTCCAGCCTGCAGCCCTCACCCAGCACGGCTCCTCTGCAGGTGGGCGTTGCCCCAGGACTCTGTGTCCACCTGCCTCATCCCCTCTGGTTTGGAGAAATGGTTATGGTTTCCTGCCTCTGAGAGTGGAAAAAGGGAGAAGTACCCCAAGTTTTCACCATTTGCTCCCCCATCTTCTGGAAAGATGTCCAACTAGAGAAGTCCCATACACAGCCCCCATGCCACTGGACCAGCACTGCTGGCTCCCAGGGACCTAGACCACGCTGGAGACCACTTGGGTTCCTTGTTGAATGGGGTAAGATGAGGAGGCAGAAACAAAGCAGTTTGGATTCTTTGTTAAGAACCCACAAGCTCTGCCACAGGATCAGCTTCCCTTCGAGAAAGGACAGTAGGCGCCATTGTCCTGCTAGAAGCCCGATAAATCCCCCATGTCTCCTGATATACAATTCAAAAAAGGCCTCCAAATTGCCACTGCTGTCATGCTAAGCATTGGAAAGTTCTGCTTGACCTTTTATTAACATTTTTCTAAACCAATATGTTTGGTAGGTTGGTTTTTTTCTTTTTTTTCTTTTATTTATTTATTTTTTTTGCTACAAGCACCCTGAGGAATTATGAAAAATACTTTTTTCTGTAGTTTATCCCATATGCACTTAATAGGCTCACAAATATAATACCATTATAAAAAAGAAAAACTGCCAACTCTGCTAAAAAAATTGTCATAACACTAAATTATTATATAAATATAAAAGGAGTGTGTCTGTAAAATATTCACTCAATGAACATCCCAAGGTGATGGTTTTGCTATGTTGTTTTTATTCCTGAGAGATCCATAACGCATTTGGATATGCCACATGTCACCACATGAATCAGGCAGTTAATGCATGTGCTTTTTAGAAGCAGGGATGTCTTCCCAATAGAATGTGCTATAAAAAAATGTAGCGATCTGGCTGCTTTGTCTGATAGGCATAATTTAATGTCTTGCTTATAATACTGCATCTTAAGGAAAAATACACACTGTCCTATGTAGTTATTTACAATATATTGCTAAGTCTATGCAAATATGTTTCCCTGAGCCCTGGATTATATAACAAAGGTCAACAATGTTTGAAATATTTTGAAACATATTCCCAATATGCTTAGTATATGGTGCTTATGTCCAATATATGCACATATATCTTAATATATTTCCAGATATTTCTGTTCATTGTTCTCTCCATCGCTTCCCACGGAATACGATTAGGGGAATGTTTTCTTCTGAAGAAAGTCAAACGTTGCCTATCCATCGTGGAAAAATGTATTAAGGTGGCTAATTATGTGGTCCTTAATAGTGCATCAGTGTGGAGGTTGCTCAGTGCCCCTGTGGAAAAGAGGAAGATAGAGTCAGTTCAATAACACTAGAGCCAGGGAATCAACATATGCAAAAGTGAGGGCACACCTATCTGATCTTATTTTCCTGCCATGAATTTCCAAATCAGGCAATTATGTTTAGGCATCACACGTGCTCCTGATTTGATATACACAAAACCAAGATTACAAGCTATGCATTCTATTTCTACCTTGCAAATACTGAAAGTTTCATCCTTGTTTTGGGGAATTTTTATGGCATGCAAGTTCCATTCAGATTACTAAGGGGGAAAAAATATGGCTAATTGCACAAAGGTAGGAGAAACCAGTTGTAAAAAAAAAAAAAAAAAACAGACCTCTAGTATCCAAGCCATGTCCAGGAGAGAATGTGAAAGACAGATTTGTTTATATCAAAGATATCTGAGCTAGGCACGGTGATGTATGCCTTAATCCCAGTACTTGGGAAGCTGAGACAGGAGGATTGCAGGTTCAAGGCCAGCCTCAGTAACTTAGCGAGACCCTCAGCTGTTTAGCTGTTTTCAAAATAAAAAGGGCTAAGGGTGTAGCTCGGAGGTAGAATACCTCTGGATTCAATCCCTAGTACTAAAAAAAAAAGGTTAAAAAGTATCTGAAATCTGAGTCCCCCATGCTGACCCTCATCCCAAATTATGGCATTCCCTTATCATTTTCCAATCACTGGGTTGGATCAAATTAAGGAAGAGTACACAGTCACTCTTACACAGAACAAGCAGCTGAGGTGATTAAGAAAGGGTCAATTCCAGGAAAAGATACATATTCCCGGTGCGTAGACCATACTGGACAGATCAGCCTGGCTTTTCATTTTTATGCTGCTGTGACACTGTGTAGCTGTCACAAACTCTGGGCTATAGTGTCACTCCAGAGGTTCACTCTGCCAGCTTCAGACCCCCAAGTCATTCAGGTCCTCAAAACTCCACAGCGAAACCCTGCCAACCAATCCATCTTTCAAGACACTGCCAAAATTCATCCACTTTCAAGAACTAGGGAGAATGTCTAGATGTGGCTATTAACTAGTGCCTTGAATTAGAATCCTTTCCATATTATCAATCCAGCCAAATACAGAGCCTGCCTGATGAGACCTTTGTAGGAGGTGTGAAACTGGCTTTTCTCCAACTGGTGTTTTGCAGCCCCATTACAACAAGGAATGAGTTATCCAGAGCATTCTTGACCAGGGTTTTCCCAGGAGAGCAACCATAGACAGCACACAGGTCGCCTTCTGAGGAGGCCAGAGCCCTTCTTTCTCCAGAAGGAAATGCCATTACCAGGCATTGCTCTGGGAAGACTTTCTTGCTTTCTCTGGCATGAGGTTCTGTGAGCCTCAGGAATGACCCCACATGTGTAGAGTAGATAGGAAGATGTACACTGAAAACAGGCCCTATGGTCTTCTACACTACAGACCCCTTCACTGAGCCTTCCAAAAGGTTTTTGAGAAAGGGCTTTCACAGAGGCCAAGAGAGCTATGAACATCTTTGTCCTCCCACTGGAAACTCAGCTGTATAGAAGACAGAGCAAATGTTAAATCATTTAAAGAGAGCTATTTTTCATAGTTTCCAGTACATAAATGTGTTTCAGTACATGTTATTGTAAAATAGTGTTTCTACTTACGTTCTTATACATCTGTTGTTGTGTTTACTCATCTCTGGTTCTGACTTTTAGAAATAGCAATAAATCTATTTTCTAATCCCCTCTCCTGATGACTGATTATTCATCGCTAAAAGGGATGGAGGGAAGTCCATGTGAGGAGTGATCGCCCTCCCCAACAAGCTCCACTTTTACAAGATAAACAGAGTCCAGGGAGATTCCTCTCCTGTCCTGGGTAGTTTATGCAAACTAAATAAGGAGCTGGTAGCAGCTCAAATAAATATAAATTGTCCTCCAGTGGAAACTCCAACCACTTGTTACAGTCAATTTCAGCAAGGAGGAGCCAATGGTGACATCTACACAAACAATACAATTCATTTTTATATCACATCCCTAATACAAAGATCACAAATGGCTTTGTGGAGAGTCAGTCATCACTGAGCTACACCAAAGAGGATGAGAAGCCAAAAGGAGGGTAGAAGGAAAAGGGAGCAGAGTCACCATTTCTGGCCCCTTCGAAGAGCAGAGACACTGACAAAGCAACTGCCTAGAGGAGTAAGTCAGGCTAAGTTAAGCTTATCCTGCGGTAACAAACTACCACAGACTCTTAGTAGTTTAGCAGAGCATGTGTTGGTTTCTTGCTCTCATGAAACTGGCCAAGCATCTTAAGAAGTCACAAAGGCAGCTGTCATATATTCCATGTGATTCAATGATAAGACTCTCTTGATCCTCTATGCGTGGGCAGAGGAAGTGAGGGAGAGCCCTGATCAGCCACACACTGACTCTTTTATGCTTTAGCCCAGAAGCAGCACTTAGATCTGAATAAGGCATACCCTTTTATTTGCAAGGGAGCTGAGACACTGGAGGGGACAAAAGAGAATGTTTGGTGAACAGCACTGCCCACAGGTAGCAGATAATTTCACAGAGTCAATAATCGCATGGCCCAGCTGAAAAGGAAGCCAATCCCCATGCAGAACACACAGTAAAGAACCTCCTGAGCACTTCACCTAAGTCCCTTGTGTTATGCTTTAACTGGATTCTTTGAGCTAAGTGATCGAGGAAGCAATGTCCTCCTCTGTGACACAGGGAGAGCAATGAAGCCTAACAGGTTACTACAAAGATCTAAGACTTTATGCATTTGAAAATGCACATTGTCCATGTGCACATATGTAAACAGCCACCATGGCTATTTGGCCAGCCCTTCAGCATGCTGGGAGAGAGATGCCTGTGGTGCAATGACTAGAACTAGGTGACTAGACTACATCCATGGTAGTCAGTCACAAGTAGTGAGGTCCATCTGGTTCTATCTGATGTCTAGCCAGTTACTTCAGAATCACTTCAGCTTTTAGTGCCTTTCAAAATCACATGCTGGTGATTATGGACTTCCCTATTTTACGCCTGCTAGTTCATACCCTACACTAGTGGCTAGAATGTTTTTCAATGAAAACATTCGTTGAAATGTTCTCCACAGCAGTGATTCCCTAACAGGTACTTAGATTTGCACTTAACACAGGGTTTATCCTGTTCCTTTTGTACACTCAAAAGTAGGTCTCTGTTGGGTGTGATGGGACATGCCTGTAAATCTAGTACTTGGGAGGCTGAGACAGGAGGACCACAGGTTAGAGGACAGTCTCGGCAGGTAGTGAGACTCTCATCAACCTAGAGAGACCCTGTTTCCAAATAGAAATAAAATAGGGCTTGGGGTGTCACTTAAAGGTAGAATGCCCCTGAGTTCAATCTCCAGTGTCATGAAAAGAAAAAAAAAGTAGGTTTCTGAGAGAGCCAAAAGCCCCAGCTATTATTCAAATGGTGTAGACATTGTTCTCTTGTTATTTGGTTGGCCATGCATGCAAATTATTCTTCCTATAAGTTTTCTGACATCTGACCATCTCTGGGTCACATGAGAAATCACCAATTGTAGACAAAACTCTGTTGAGTCTTGGCAAAAGGAAAAGAGGGAGATGGAACCTTTCTTGGAGATGGCATGGCATGGCAGAGTGGAAGAATCTTGGCTTTGAGCTTGAATTCCAACCTCAGCCCCACCACTGGCACCCTTGGCCTTGAGCAGGAGAGGAAGGCAATACAGGAAACATTCCACAGAGGACGTGCCAGGGACCATGGCTTGGTGAGTCATGGGCATGTCAGTGAATTCCAATTCTCTTAAGCTTCTGGTGACATGCTCATCACTGGGTCCTGAAAGCATGATAGGACTGTGCCTTTATAGGTGTCATGGGCAGGTTGGTGCAGGGTGTGCACATGAATAGTCTCCACTTTATTACTTTCTGTTGATAACATAGAGCTGTCTCCAATGAGTCCAGGGGACCTCCTTTGGAGCTCCAACTGTGACCTCCAAAACCATCCTGCAGCAAAGCCACCCAGCCTAGACTCTCCAGACCAGCACTCTCAGGCATTGCCCCCTCCCACACTCTGGTAGGCGACCCTGACCACGTAACCAAAATCATTGCTTCACTGTGGACCACAATGACCAATGCCCAGTTAGGCTTCCTTAACCAGGCTATTAGCCATTTCAACCAAATTACAAAAACAAGAAGATAAAACAATGAGAAATGCTAACTCATCACTAAAAATCTGGCAAGCAGGGCCCATATTTTGTGGACAGTTTTAATATTATACTTTTGTGCTTTCCTAAACTAATTTAGCCTACTAATTTTCTATAATTACCTGCATGCTCTTAGCTTCCTCTGGTCCGATGCGTTCTGAGACACTTATATAACCAGCATTAAAAAGATGCATTTAGTGGCTCAGATTGCTAAAGTAACAAAGCCTACAGAATCCAGAGGTTATTGTATTCTCCCAAAAGTACTTAAATAATAGCCTAAAATCTGAAGAATTACTTTAATACTTCAATAAAAATAACCCAATTCAAAACATTTTCAAGGAAACATAGTTCTTTGCTCTAGGCTACCCAGTAATGGCTGAGAGAAAGTATATAGCCTGTCACTTCTGATTAGAGGACTGTGCCTCTGTGCTTTGAATGAGGGGCATGTCTGGTAATAGGAAGTGCAGATATTAAAGTTAATAAAATAATGTGGAATACGATATATATGAAACTTGACCAAGTATAGCACAGAATAGAACATACATTACCCTGTTCAGTCAACTCCTGTGGCCCGGCATCTAATGACAAGCTTAATTTCTGTTTCCAATGAGAGTACAGCTAAAAATACAATTTCCAGATTAGACAAATATTTTATCCGACTCCCTAACAAATGTAACCAGGAATGGCTGACATGTCTACACAGATGCCCAGCGACCATGAGAGAGAATTACTGGGATTGCAAACTGCTCAGCCTGAAAAGTCTGTGAAACCCCATCATCTTTGAGGTCATTATAAATAATTAGCTGCAAACACAGCGATGTCGAGGCTTCACAACTAGAAAAGGACAAGGGCGGATCCATTTCTCTCCTGCCCTGAGAGGCTTTTGGCTCCCTCTCGGCACAATTAGGCTTCCCCAAACAATCCGCACCGAGGGCCCTGCACACCCATTATTCTATCTTTAATCCAAACCCCAACGCCAAACATAATGGTTTTGTTTTTCAATACATTAACCTTCAACTTGTATTTCCACTATTAAATAACCAGCTGGAGAACCTCCTAGAATTTTCTTTTCCCAGTCACCTACAGGAAGCCATGCAGTACCCATGGTGTGACCCTCTGAAGGGATTTAAAAGCAATTCAATGAGCTAATCTCAGTAAACCTAGAATTAAAGTTCTTGTTTCCATATTTCACTTTCAAAATATTTAGAACTTTGACAGATATGACATTATGTTTTCATTAAAACAGCTGATTTCAAAATGCTGCACTGTGCAGAAACGCCATAAACAGTTTATGATGAACTGCCACGCTCTTAATTAAAACAATAAATCCAGCACACAATATTTGCGCAGCCTCCAGTCTGACCTTTGCCTCTTGCTATCCACCACCAAGCTGAGGCTGCGTTCCCAACGCCAGACGTGGAAGGTTTTAAAACATGATCTGAAAGGCACTAAAGATAAAATAAGAGAAAACGTACCATTAGTCTTCGCAGTTATGATTAATTCAGTTCATATTTTACAATCTGGTTATGGAGTAAAACTGCAGACTTTACATCAAGTATTTGCCATTCACTGTACCTAATGTATAAAAATGCTTGATATTTTAGAAAATGGCACCAAGCTAATTCACCACAACCCCATGAAGGACAGGGATTGAAATAATAAAAGCAGAGAGTGATTTGCTATCCATCTGAAGTGGCCATCAGAGCTCACTCGTTGGATGGTCAGCCTCGGACGATAAATATGTCCATTGCAGCCCATCCTTACCATGCCACTCAGAGCTCTCTGCTGCTGGGTGTCAGATTCAAATAGTCCCTAAATGTCTGGCATCTGCTTCCAGAGCAGGCAGCAAGAATGTTAATTACCAAACAGTAATGACAGTGGATTTGTTGCACTGGCCTGGAGTCAACTAGCTAACCTTGGGTCCTGCCAGCTCCAGGGGCAAAGCTACTCTGAGCTGGGTCTGGTGTGCACCTGCCAGAGAGAGGGCAGTGGGGTAGCTGGGGAGCTCATGCTGCAGCCTCTCCCCGGATGCACAGACAGACAGCATGTGGGCTCCAGGAAAGAATGACTCTCAGCTGTAGTCAGAGCAGAGACTTCTATCAGGAAGGGGCATGAGTGTCCAATCTCCCTGGTGGGTGCAGAGACTAACCTCAGGATACATGCCAGCAGACCGGCCCCTGGGCGCCTTCACATCACACTTGTCCCTTCCACTGATCCCTGCCTCACCTCCATTTCTGTCTTTTCATCCCTCCAACACCACTTAAACATGCTCTACATTCATATGAAAAACACATGCACACAGCAGGTGGACATGTACAGGTCTGAGTACAGAAAAGCCTATGAGTCTGGGGGACCAGAAGGTGACAATCAGATGGACTACCCTCTGAAGGTCTTGTCCAAGCTCCAGGTGGAGCCCATCAGGGCTCTAGAAAGAGGGAGAAGAGGAAAGCAGTGCTGACCGCAAGTCCATCCAAGACCTGTTCAGATTGGAAGGAATGGGACCCCAGGTGGACCATCTCCTATTGCAAGAACAAGCTCCCCATGTCGGCCTACCTGGTTCTGGTCTTCACTTACCTCCAAAGCCTCCTCATGCCTGCTCTCTCCCCTACCCAGGCACCTACTTCCCTGCAACAGCCCTTCGCAGCCCATGTAGCACTGCAGACTTACAGCTCTCACCAGATCCAAGCCCTGCAGGGGACCAGTGCTACCACCCCAACCCATGGGGCCTCCAAGGGGATCATAGAGAGGATGCCAGGCAAACACCCAGAGACTTATTCCTACCTGTCATTGTTTGGATCTGGCATGTCCCTCAAAAAGATCAGCCTGATCCCTGATGTGGCCAGGTTCAGAGGTGGAGCATGGCTAGAGAAGAAGGTCACTCGGGGCATGGCCTAGAGGACTGTATCTTTCTTTCCCTGTCTCTCTCTATACATACTCTATTTCTATCTCTATCTCTCTGCTTCTCTTATCAGCTCAGCAGCTTTTCTCTGCCATATCCTGTTGCCATGATGTCATAGAGTTGGCCAACTATGGACTGAACTGCTGAAACCATGAGCCAAAAAAAAAAGCTAATATACCACCTCACCCTAAAGACATGACTCAGCCCTTATTTAGTGGGGAATTCTGTCCCAGGCATCCTCCAGAGGAAGGGCACTGCAGGAAGGCTGTGATGTGGGAGTTTCTGAGCAGCATTCAGGGTTCCTGTGCACACCTAGCCCTGCCCCAGGACCAGCAAAGCCCTCCACAGAAATCATAACTCGGTATCCACAGTAATAATGAGGCCCCTCCTCCCCATATTCACAAAAGAGGGTACTTCAACAGGACTCAAACTACCTGCTCTCTACCAGCTGCCCCCACACCCAGACACTTGGGCCAAGAGAGCAGCCCCAGGCACCTGCACCCCTACCTGTCATGCACCATACCTACCAGTTGTGCAGGCCCTTTTTCTGGAGAAATAAAGTCACACTACAGATATTCTGTGGTCCCACTTGCCCCTTGCCTCACTGCCTTTGTGAACACCACCAGTGTTTAGAAAACAAGTGGCCCAAAGAATAAAATCTCCATCCTGACGTCTCCCAGCTGGTGCATGGCACCCCAGAATGAAAATCAGCACCCTCTGCCTTTGGGGATCAGTGCTCCTTTCACAGTAATGCTCTGCCATCATCTCCTTGGATTTCTCAAACTGAATCACATAGATGTGGTCTCAGGGACCCATGGCTTCTTTTGGTAATTTTTAATGTTTTGAGAATTTTCACATCACAAAAATCCATCTAAATGACACAACGAATGAGGCATGGTGATGGAAGGCTGTAGACCAAGCTCCTTGGGAGGATGGGTCAGGAAAATTGCTTGAGCCTGGGAGTTCAAGGCCAGCCTGGGGGAAAAAAATATTTAAAATAATGAGCATAATAAGCAGGGCACAGTGGCACACACCTATAATCCCAGTACTTGAGAAGCTGAGACAGGAAAATCACAGGTTCAAGGCCAGCCTCAGCAATTTAACAAGACCCTGTTTCAAAATGAAAAATAAAATAGGTCTGGGGGTATAGCTCAGAGGTAGAGAGACCCTAGGTTCAATCCCCCAAATACCACAAAAAAATCAACAAAATAAAAAGACATAATATGAACAAATTCTGGATCACCTGGGTGGTTTTCCATCCTGTGATTTCCAATGCCAAGTTTGCGTTCCCATCACAGGGGTGTCAAAGTACACTCCTCTAATCATCAAGGACTAAAGTGGGCAGCATCAATGTACAGTTTAGACCCTGAGGCTGAGGGAAAGCCAAATGGAGCTATAGAATCCTGTTCACTTGGAAGTGTAAGGCCTGAGTTACCGAGACTTCAGCATGGAGACAGTTGGACATGTACCGTAAAAGACTGGACTGGGATCTATATAATATAACTATGCCTTCCTACATTTTTCCCATTGGGTGAATTTTCAGTTGCATGCAGAACCAACCCAGGAGGACAACTGGCTCCTTCTCTCTCTGTGGTATCTGCTCCTCTTCTCTCCCCAAATTCCCTTTGTCTCTTTCCATCCCCATGCTCTCCCTCTGGGTCCATGCTCCAGGCCAGAGGGGCAGCATTGTACCATTCATCACCAATACTGAGATTATTTTTTAGACACCTAGGATTCTTCAGACTATATAAATGACTTTTTCTTGCTAACCTTGTCAGCTTTCAAAGCATAACTTCATGTGCTGGTATACCAATAAATTATCTTCTTTTCATTGGTTCTTTAGCAAAGAAAGAGGGAGATACAGAAAGGAGGAAAGGAAAGAAGACATCCTTATCCTGTCACCAAACAGAGTTCCAAAAGAAGAAAAATGAAAGAAGCTTTGAATCAGCCTTGCCCCTGCCCCACCCCCAACAAATGTAATGTCACCAATCCAGAAAGAACCTGGGACGTATTTATCAGTTCCGGATTCATATTGTGTATCATGGCTTGGTTTCAGCAACATCACATCATCCTTTCCATTAAATAAACGTTGCTATTTTAAATTGTATTGGTTTTATAATTTTGTTTGTGTTTAATTTGCAAATGTGGCTTGGTTTTATAGTTGTATAAAAGCTATAAAAAGGAGTTTAAATCTACTTTTGTAAGATCTTTAGTCAGGAACATTAGTATCTTCTCTATTTCTGCTGAGTGGTTATGAGGATTCAATGAGATAATGCAGAGAAAAGTGCTTAACACAGTGCCAGGCACAGGGCAGGAGCTCAGCAAACATTACTGAATTTTGATGTCATTTTATGCTAATACATATTTCAATTAAAAAATTCAAGATTGAAAGACTTTCAAGATTGAAAGTCTGCATTTTTGTTGTGGTGGTAGTGCTGCTGGGGATTGGACCCAGGGACATTCTACCTCTGAGCTACACCCCAGCCCTTTTTATTTTATTTTATTTTATTTTATTTTTTGAAACAGGGTCTCCTTTAGTTGCTGAAGATCTCGCTAAATTTCTGAGGCTGGCCTCAAACCTGCAATCCTCCCATCTCATCCTCCCTAGTACTGGAATTACAGACATGTGCCAAAGCACAAAGCACTCAGCTTCTGAAATGTTTTCTTAATAAGCTAAACTACCCCAGCTCTGGAATACTGGGCTGAGCCACTGGGTATTCAGGAGGCCCAGTGCAGAACCAACTCCACGGCTTCTCCTATGCGGGAGGAGTGGCCACTGACTCCTGAACACCCACTACATGGTGAGAAGAGGCAAAAAGTCCCAGAGGCTGGAAAGAGAAAATAATATCAAGTTAAGGCAGAGAAAGAACACTACAAGCAGAGAAGAAGATTTCTCCCGTCTCCATTGCTCAGGCATAGCTGAAACCCCATTTCTGGGAACTGGCCGACAGTCCTCACTCAAATCTCTGAACCTAGTGAGATTGTTAGGAGGGCACGTCTCCTGGAGCATTGAGGTGGGATAGGAAGGTTCTCATCTCTAAGTCTTTCCACCTGCCAGAAACTCTACCTCTTCTCCCCACACCCGTGTGCTGGTGAAGTTCTGCCCAAGCAGAGAGGAAGCAGGTGTGAAAACCTCCCCAAGGTAGCAACATTGGTGGATTAATATTACGTTCCTCTTCCTGGTGAATGAGACTGACTGCAGGTGGGTGGGCTAATACCCCGGAGGGTGGAATCCGCTGGGTAAATGGCCTAGAGGATGAGATCTGGCTCAGTGAAGAACTCAACATGTTCACCATGGTTTTGCCCTACCAGGAGGAGTGGAGAGAAGGAGAAAGAGAACCCTAAGGTGTGTCTGAGCCCTTTTCTTTCCCCTCTCCCTCCCTCCTCCGTTTCTTCCTGCCAGGGAAACCTTTGGATTCAGGGTGAAGGAAGTAAAGGTTGAAGTCCTTTCTCTTAGTGTGGAGTTCTTCTAAATTTTTTTTTTTATTTAGGCCCCTGCCCAGATTCATATGTTGAAATCATAAAACCAACAGCTCATACTGTGACTGTATTTGGACACAGGGTCTTTAAAGAGGTAATTAAGTTAAAAAGAGGTCATTAAAGTGGGTCCTAATCCACTATGACTGTTTTCCTTCAGAGAAGAGACTAGGACACACACCCGCAAGGGAAGACCCCCTGAAGACACAGGGAGAGGACAGCCACCTCTCAGCCCAGGAGAAGGCCTCAGAAGAAACCCCCCTGACATCAGACTTCTAGCCTCTGGGGCCATGAGAAAACACACTGCTGCTGCTGAGGCCACCCTAACTTTAGTACTTGGTAATGGCAACCCTAGTAGGCTAATGCGCCTTTGAACTCCAAAAGTCAAGAGCCGATGTGCATTTCCCTGGGGTCAGCTGTGCCAACCTTTCTGCCAGGCCAGCTCTGCCAGGTTGATGGGGAAAGGTGGGAAACAGTGAGTGGGAGAGTGTCAGCCCCATTTCCCCCACAGGCCTATCACCAGATCTCTGGGCTGACCGCATCTTCCCTCCTGGACCCCTACTTGGTACCGAAGTCAGCAGGAGAGACATGGGGCAAGCCCCACGCACCTGCCTCAAGCTAGGCACTTTGTGGTATCTTTTGACTGTGGTTGTGCCTCCTGATCTGGCCCCTAAATGGGTGTGAGCTTGGGCAAGGTGGTCATTCCAGGCCCCCAAAGCCCCAGAGCACCCTGTCATGCCCTTGTAGCTACCCAGCCATCCCCAGACACCTCCAAGCCTTCTGCAGAGTGGGAGGGCCAGGAGAGCCCGGGCTCAGCTTGGCTTTACAAGGGGACAAACGGACCATTTCATTTCCCAAAATAGCCTTCCAGGAACACTCCCATAAGGAGCCATAAAAGAAGGTTTAGAACCAAGAACTTTTAGAGGGTTTTTTATCTCCGTGCATGTCTATTGAGTTTTATACCTCTTCAGGGCATCCATTGGCTGTGGGCAGGGTTGAGAACGGCCCTTCATTAATGAGTTGGACTCTTCACCCTCTGGTTTGAAGGCAATTCTTTAGCAATTTTAAAACCCTGTTCCCAGGATAGAGCAGGCAGCCGACTGAAGGACAGCGCCCTCTGGTGGCTAATGGTGTTGTGAGTCCTAGCCAGACGTTCAGCCCAAGGCCCTGTAGCCCCTGTCCAAGGCCTCCTAGGAGCAGAGACCGTGATCTGCAGCAGGACTCCAGTCCAGGTGCTGATGTACATGTGTGGGCATGCAAACCACAAAAACACATGTGCACACCCCAACACATTCACAAGGGCATGCTTCTGAGGAAGATGGGCATAAAATCATAAATCATCTTTTTTTTTTCTTGGTATTGTGGAATAAGCCCAGAGGCATTCTGCTTCCAAGATACACCCTCAACCCTTTTATATTTTGTTATTGTTGTTGTTTGGTTGGTTTTTGTTGTTTTTTTTTTTCTAAAACAGAGTCTCACTAGGTTGTTGAGGGTCTCACTAAATTGCCAAGGCCAGCCTCAAATCCATGATGCTCCTGTCTCAGCCTCCCAAGTACTGAGGATACAGGCGTGTACCACTACACCTGGAAAAATCCTCCTTTTCCTTTGGCTGTCTCCCCAGTCTCCAGGCCTGGTGGCTCATTCCCTCAGTGGGACCCCCTCACTCTTTTAACTTCACTCACTCTTGCTCTTATTGACCAGGTACATCTTTCAGAAGAGGTGCTCTAGCCGGGCGTGGTGGCGCACGCTTGTAATCCCAGCATTCGGGAGGCTGAGACCGGAGGATCCGGGTTCGCGGCCAGCCTCAGCTACCTAGTGAGGCACTCCGCAACTTAGTGAGACTCGGTTTCAAAATAAAGAATAAAAAATAGGGCTGGGGGCGTAGCTCGGAGGTAGAATGCCCCTGAGTTCAATCCC
>PVLC010032706.1:0-17991 GCA_004027655.1 Graphiurus murinus
AGGAAGTCAGGAAGGCAGGAGAATAAACCCCATATGCACATCAGAAACTGGAAATAAGACTCAACTTCCAATTTCAGGTCCTTCAAAATTTTCAGATTGAAAAATTCATATTTCATGTATTGACTCAGATTCTCAAGGAAATCCCACATTTCTCTATGCTGATCACTCTGCATTTCAAGCATTTTGTCCAGTCAGGATGTTTTAAGGCTGTCTAAAAAGTCTTTAAAAGAAAGTAATCAGATTAAAGAAATCATTCCAGGGTAGAAAGAGTTGAGAAAAGTAGAATGGCCGGGCATGGTGGTGCATGCTTGTAATCCCAGCATTTGGGAGGCTGAGATCGGAGGATCCGGGTTCTCAGCCAGCCTCAGCTACCTAGTGAGGCACTCCGCAACTTAGTGAGACTCGGTTTCAAAATAAAGAATAAAAAATAGGGCTGGGAGTATAGCTCAGAGGTAGAATGCCCCTGAGTTCAATCCCCAGTACCGCAAAAAAAAAAAAAAAAAAGTAGAATGGAAGCTTGGGACTACAAATGCTGTCTTCTTGAGGGTGGTCTTGGGGAAGGAGCAGTAGACAGGGAAAAGATGGCATATCTGTCTTATTCACTGCGATATAGCCAGCACACAATGAAGTAGCTGGCCTACATGCATGCCAAGTATTTTAGGTGAAATTGTTCTCTTTTGCTCTAAAGATATAAGATCAATAGAGAGATGTTCCCAGGTAGCAGATTTAACTCACTCTGAGAAAAAAAAAAATCTAAATACTTGAAGAACTGGCAGAGCTGATTTGCTTGTGGTGGACTGCCAGCCCCTGCAGAGTGCAATCAGAGCCCAACAGCCTCTGAGAGACAGGGTAATGCCTGGAGGGAGGTCTGCCTAGACAGCACTGGGCGGGCAATCCTTTACAACACCAAGACTTGGGGATCCTACTGCAGGTGCTCAGTTTGACGTTGCACTATGAATTTGATGGATTAGGTATTGCTGAAGTCTGGCGTTGAGAAATATAAGTGGAAGGTTCCATTATTTCTGCATCTGTGTAAGTGTTATCTGACTGGGGAATTAATTGTACACATTTATTGAGCCCATGTTTCCATGTAATGCATATGTTATCTGATTTCTATTAGTAGAAACAACATCAGAGTAATTATGCTCACTAGTGGTATTGGTCTGGCAAAGTCTGGGAGTGTTTTGCTTTTGTCATTATCGCTTTTTTCCCATTTTTTAATAGGAGTTCCGTGGGTGGCTTTATGGAAGGGACACTTATTTACTTAGGACATGAGTGGAAGGGCCTTTAAGGTTTTCACTTTCAAGGAAGACTCTTGAGGAACATTTGTTTGATCTCAGAAAGACGTAAATCCTTTGCAGACGATTTATTCAATGATCACACCCCAAAACAGACTTCCTTTGAGAGAGTTTCAAAAATCTTTAAGTAATTTAAATAAGCACACAGCTAATAGAGAACGAATCCTTTCCAAGCATTTCCTTAACTGCAGAAAAATATGGAGATTCTTTATAAAAATTTGCACTAGTATTTATAAAGAAGTTATGAAGAATGTTCTTTCCCTGCAGTGTTGTAAAATATGTTTTATTAACCTCATCATTACAACCTAAACAAAGAGTAAAAAATATTCGAAACAGAACTAAGCAGAGACGGTATCTTCTCATACTGGTTTCCTTGAGAATTGGAGTCAAATAAATGAAATATGACGTTTTCACCATGAAAACTATCTGAAAGCTTTTAAGGAACTGAAATTAGAACTTGAGTTAGAGATCATTTCCAGCTTCAGATGTGTATGGGGGGACCACATTCTTCTCTCCCTCCCTTCCTTCCTTCCTTCCTTCCTTCCTTCCTTCCTTCCTTCCTTCCTTCCTTCCTTCCCTTTCTTCTTTTCCTTCCTTCCTATTCTTTCATGGTGCTGGGGATGGAACTCAGAGCTTCTCTAGCCTTTTGTGTGTGTGGGGGGGGGGTCTACTGGTAATTGAGCCCAAGTCCTCAACAAGCATTCTGTTACTGAGCTACATGCCCAGCTCCTATTTTTTTAGTTTTTGAGACAGGATATCACTAAGTTGTCCAGGCTGGCCTGGAACTCTCAGTTGACCTGTCTCAGCCTCCTGAATAGCTGGGAAAACAGATGTGTATCGCCCCCCATTCTTTTAACAGATATTTTTCAAGTGTCTATTTTTTTATAATGCATTATGTGTATATGTATGTATATGCACACACATATATATTTATGTGTGTGATTATATATATATATATGTATATATATATATATATATATATATATGTATATCAGAGAAGGAATTTGCTCAAAAAGAATGTACTGTCTTAATAAAGGAAACAACATTATAGGATGAGGAGTGTTTGTGACCTTGACTATAAAAGTACATTAAGTGATATTTTAATTTCTAAGTTAAAGCCTAAACCTGAAATTTCACTCAATATATGGGTTTATCCATCTCAATGATTTTGTTGCATATTATACTCATGTGGCTCTTATGTTCCAGAAGCCGCAAAGACTATGAATGGTAGAGAATATGGGTATTTTCATGTCTTCTTCTGTCATTCTATGAGTCTCCGTTGCTCATATTTTGTTTACCTTTAGCTATGTTAAATTACAATTTTTAGAATTGGTTTCACAATATTAACAGTAAAAATATTTTGAGGTCCTCATTCTGTAACCCCATGTGGTGAATATTCTCCTGAATTTGTAGCACAAGAAAAATAATAGACCTGCTTTCTAATTTTTCTTCCAAGTCAACAACTTTTTTGTAACATTGAAAAGAATGAGACTAAGACAAAGTTCTTTGGTCAACTATTACAACTACTGACTCAAATTGGTTTTTGTTAATTAGTCAACCTCATTGTGGGAGAGTTGTTCAAATAGCTACAAATCTGAGATGGAAACAGTGTATATAACATTCCTGGGGAATATGATGAGCCTTCTGCTTGTATTGTCTCTCTTAATCATCATAACAACTCATGCAATGGTTATTGCCATGTATACATTCCATGAAAGAAAATATGTTCCACATAAATAAATGGAGGCTCAGGAAGGTTATGTAATTTTTCTATGATGAAGAGAGTAAGTAATGGATCTTAAGTTCACACATATCTGTCCTACTCCAAAGCTCGTGTCCTTCAGCCAAAAGTAGGACTGCTTCCAAATACCATTCATCAAATAAATCCAGGTAAGGGAGCCAATGAAAAATCCTCAAAATGTCTCCAGGAGCTCCAAATACATTGTGTCTCCAATATTCAGCAAAGTAAACCTATAACAAAAGGAAAGGAGAACACCCAGAATGGCTATTCGAGATCTCTTCTTTCCCTTCCAGAGTTCATGACTTAAGTGCACATTGACAACTTAAACTATAATTTTTCTGGGGAAGATCCCCCATCTGCAATTTCTAATTTACATCTCTTTTTCCCTTTCTGACAAATGAAGTGTTTTTCAGCCTTTGCTATTGGACATTGCTTGCATTCTGCATATCAAACATTACTAACCATAATTTCAAAATCACAATGGAAAAATTCTTAGTACATTAAGATGTAATTCCTCTAGATTCAGATACTCGGATCCTTTCTAAGTAACTATGAAGTACACACTGTTAAAATGTTATCCTTTTGGTCTGAATATTTGTGTCCTCCCAAAATTCTTATTTTAAAATCAAATCCTCAACATGTTGATATTAAGAGGTGAGTTCCTGAGCTGGGCGTGGTGGCACACACTTGTAATCCCAGTACTTGGGAGGCTGAGACAGGAGGATTTGGGTTCGAGGCCAGCCTCAGCTGCTTAGTGAGGCTCTCCACAACTTAGTGAGACCCTGTTTCAAAATAGAGAATTAAAAATAGGGCTGGGAGTATAGCTCAGAGGTAGAATATCATGGGTTCAATCCCCAGCACCCCTCCCCCCAAAAAAAGGTGAGTTCCTTGTGTCTATGTGTGTTTAGGGGAGGGGGTGTTAACTATGTCCCAAGAGATTTGTACCCTTACAAGAGACCTGAGACACCCTTAGCCCCTTCTGCCCTTCTACCATCTGGGGACAAACATAAGGTGCTCTCTGTAAGGAAGGAGAGCTCATTAAACCCTGAATCTGCTGCCTTCCCTCTTTCTTGGGGCCTCACTGTCCTGGGAACTGTAAGCAATAAATTTCTGTTATTATAAATCTAAAGGATTTTGTGTTTGGGGTGGGGGTTGGCTGCACATGGGAACTTAGGAATTGTTGCAAACAAACAAAAGACGAAAGAGAGAAAATGATCAGAAGCACAACATATAAAATGAATCATTTAAAAGTGTCTCACATTCTGCCCCAATAGCTGCATAATTAATAGGCATAAATTACCATCTTGCTGCCTACCTTAGTTGGAATATATTTTTGCAGACCTATGTTATTTTTTTGTTTGTTTGTTTGTTTTTGTTTTTGTTTTTGTTTTACGGTACTGGGGATTGAACCCAGAGGCATTCTACCTTTGAGCTACACCTCCAGCCCTATTTTTTTTTTTTATTCTTTATTTTGAAACAGGGTCTCACTAAATTGTGGAGTGCCTCACTAGGTAGCTGAGGCTGGCCGCGAACCCGAATCCTCCTGTCTCAGCCTCCCAAATGCTGGGATTACAAGCGTGCGCCACCACGCCCGGCTCTATGTTATTTTATCATAGCAGTCCAAACAGACTAAGACATGCTATTCTTATCCTTTGTTTGTTCACTTTCTTCTAAGACCCTAATACTACTTATTTTTTATCGCTATTTATCAAAATTTCAGTCCAATTCTCTTAAACTTCCCTGCCGTAGGTTCTCAAAGAGCCGAATTTTGCTGCCACCTGTTCAGAAAGGAACACTTTTCATTTTAAACTTTTCATTAATTACCACTTGGTACTTTAAGTGTCACTTTCAAAAAACACTCATAACAATCAATTTTTAAGGAGGAGGCTTGGATACCATCCAGTGAAGTCTCCTTATTTAACATAGAAGAAAATTGAGACTCTGAAAGGTTAAAGGACGAACCCAAGGGAGACTACTCATAATTGGGGGAGGGGGGAATGTCTTATGCTAAAAAGAAACCCCACAAAGTCATAAAACGAACATTTTTCTCTATGTTTATCAAAAATGCATAAATGTGAATTTTGGAAAGTAGTCCCAAATGTAATGCTAATTTCCCCCCAAACGTCCCTTGTACTTATAAGACATTTCAGTTCCCATGTTATACATTGTATGTGTTTATTCATGCTTTAAAGGTTATATTTCTGCTCTACATCTTTCCAGGTCTTTATTTGCAAACTCTTTCCTCACAGATGTGTGTTGGTCTGTTGGTTGCATTTTGAAACAAAATTGTTTAGTGTCCTCACCCTTCAAGATTGCTGCTTCTTAAATCAATAACTTGGAAAATGCCGACAGTGACGGAAGCACTTGTCCTCCAGCATTAGTCACAGAGAAGAGACAGGCACCTCCTGCGTTGTGTGTGTGAAGCATCCCTGGTACTGGAAACCACTGTTCTATGGCTGTGTAAGTCCTTTATTCCAGCCCTCCATCTTATATTCTTTTTTTTTTTTTTTTTGTGGTACTGGGGATTGAACTCAGGGGCATTCTACCTCCGAGCTACACTCCCAGCCCTAATTTTTATTCTTTATTTTGAAACAAGGTCTCACTAAGTTGCGGAGTAGCTGAGGCCGGCCTCGAACATGGATCCTCCGGTCTCAGCCTCCCAAATGCTGGAATTACAAGCATGAGCCACCACGCCCGGCCATCTTATATTCTTTAACCTCCTTATCTCTAGGAGATATACATTCGAAAATCCTATTGACCACTTCACAACTCTACAATTAACCAGAAAAGCCTAAGGACTTCAGATCACCTAAAATATTTAATGGAATTTCAATGGCTTCCTACAAGTGTGAGAGAAAACAGACTTTCAGTTACAGTTACTTTCATGTTTACAGGTGATTTCCACTCAATATCACTGAAAATTCACCAATGTTCCCCTGATTAAATAATGTAAGAAAGTTTCCTTTTCTGTGTTTCCCTCAGTCTATATAATCATGAAGAGTTCATCTAGAGATAATTCCACCTGTCTTTCATTTTTTAAAAACCCTCTTGAGCAAATATTAATTCCTCCTATTTTGTTTTCTTTTACTAGAATCACTCAAACCTATGTGGAATCAAAGCCCTATAAATCTGAGAGAAGATGCTTAAATTGTGGTTTTGTTCACTCAACAATATTTTAAAATTAATTTTAAGAATATGTAAAAAATTTTCCCCAAAAAGTATAATCATGAGAAAGTTTCAAGACAGGAGCACAATAAGAAAATATGGAGTCATAAGCCAGGTATGGTGGCTCATGCCAGTAATCCTAATACTTGGGAGGCTGAAACAGAAGGAGCACAGGTTCAAGGCCAGCCTCAGAAACTTACTGCGACCCTCAGAAACTTAGCGATATACTGTTTTATTTTATAATAAATAAAATAGAGCACAGACATGTAGCTTGAAGGTCGAATGTCTCTGGGTTCAATCATAAGTACCACAAAATTGAAGGTTGAATGTTTCTGGGTTCAATCATAAGTACCACAAAATTGAAGGTCGAATGTCTCTGGGTTCAATCATAAGTACCACAAAAAGAAGAAAATGTGAAGCCATAGCCAGTCATAATTGTTTAATCCCTGTGCTTGGGAGGCTGAGACAGGACGATCCCAGGTTCAAGGCCAGTGTTCGATAATCCATGGGCTGGGAGTGTAGCTCAGAGATAGAATGTCCTGGGTTCAATCCCCTGTATCACACATGCACACAAAGAGTCACAATAAAAGGTGTAATTGTCAATGTCATATTGACCAACCCCATAAAGAGTAGCTTGAGTAAGTAGTGAGGCATATCTCAATATATTAAGTCAGTCAGTACATCTTTCTCCCTCTTTTTTCCTTTGCCTGGAAAACATCTATTATTTAAAAATAGTGTCTTCCTCATATCAGAAGGAATACAGCACTGTGGTACTGTGGGAACAGTGCTGAGTCCATGATCAGAAGAACTAAGTTGGGGCTCCCACCTCCCCCTTCCCTTCCCACACAGAAGCATATGCAAGTCTCCAGTGGGTAGAAGCCGCCAATTTTCGACACCTAGTCAGTGTTTTGAGATGACGACCAATCAAGTTGCTGACAAAGTTATTTAACAGAATCGCGCTCTTTCTTTTTGTAATTTGTATTAGTGCACGGCAATTGCTCATGATAGTGAGATTCGTGGTGATACATCCATGTACGCACATAACATTATTTGTCTGTGTCTTTCCTTACACCTCTCTTTTCCCTCCCTTCCGTGAATGAGAGTGAGATTCACAGCAATGCTTCACATATCACACATTTCTTTCACAAGTGTTATTTTAATCACAATCATTCCCATCTCGTAGTGCAGCACACTCTGAAAGTGTCCAGTTAGTAAAAAGTTCTTCCTAACACCTAGATTGAAAAAGTTCAGGGCCCAAACTTGACACAGTTATCCTACTTCTAAGTCTTAGCTTTTCTTGCCTTGTGGCTTTTGTGTTTGGGAAGATGGACAAGGGAAATCCAGGGAGACTATGTAATAAAAAGAAAAGTCACTCCATCGGGCATCTGTAAAGGGAGATAGACTTAAACTATAGGTGCCAGTGAGTGAAGCAGTGGAAGGAAGCTAAGGAAATTCAGATAACGCATAATTAGAATTTTAGAAGAAAAGAGTCATGACAGTGTTAAAAATGGGCTGTGGTTGAATGGAATGACGGTTTTGTTAAATTTTACCTTCTTCCAAAACTGCCAGCAGAGGGCGCCATGCTAGATTTATTCACTTTCAATTATTGGCTCCTACTTTTATTGGACAATATTCCCTGTATCTGAGGCCGAAAAGAGGAAGGCATTATTAACTCTCTCCCTTGCTGTTATAAACCTAAATAGAAATTGGTGAAAGGGGAAAACACGAGCATAACTATCTAGGATGTCTCAAGCGCGCTTCCACGAGTCTGTGCATGCCCTGAAAAGAAACCCGAGCGCTCGGCAAGGCCACGCTATGTTGCTAACTTCCCTCCGAGATCCACAGCTGCTCCCCTTTGCGTTAGCTTTTACTGAGCTCTTGCGGGAACCTTTCCCTGCGTCACCTGAATGGATGTTAAAGGGAATGTAGTAACAGAATGTAAGCAAGAGACTCGTTCAAGTTGGAAACATTTTTTTCAGTAGAGGTTGAGTTTTTATTTGCAATTTTTCCCCAAGCGTTTGAACTTTTTAGAGGTTGAAAATAGTTTCTTAAATCAGTAAGCAATAAGAACTGCACTTTTAAAATTCTCCTGGCAATAAGAGGTTTTCAAGAACGGGACAGGAGGGCGGGGCTGGAGTGATAACCGAAAAAGAAATTAGCCATAGTTCAGAGCTTGTGTCTACAAATTCCGACAGAGGGCGATGTTGCCCGTTCAATGGCTTATGGACGCTCCCTGGGAATGATTTGCCTTCAAATTTGTAGGATTTTTTTTTTTTCCAAATAATGCCCACGTTAAAAATTAACTAAAATTTTCATTATTGTTAGGTATTTCTTTGGGAGATTCCCTATATATGTGTATATGTCTTTAGGTTTGTAGTTCATTCTCAATAAAAACCGGATTTAATTTTTCCTTGTGAATTTAAATAAATTTTAACCAAATATTTCAAGACATGTCTATCTTTAAAATACCAAATATTCGCATAAAATAAAATACATATAAAAATTTTAAATTATATATCAGGCTTTAAGTAGTCATACTGACATAATATGTTATAATAGTTTTATGTATAAAAATCATCCCTCTCACTTATTTTGTTTCATTTGGCTTAATCGATGACATATTAAAAAGAGCTAAAAATATGTGAGAAGCATTTAGAGAAAATAAGGTTTTTCCAAATGCTTTTTATTTAGGCTGAAATGATCTTTAGATAATGAAGATAAAGGAGTTATTGATTTGAAAGGGAGACAATTATCATTAATAAATTTGTGCCTAGAATATCTGAATTTCTAAGTCCATAATATTTATCTTTCAAAGTATTGGTCTGGGACTGATTTCAGTTTCGCAAGTTGGGTTTGAAACCCATTTCAAGTCCTACCACACAATGAGATTAGGAAGAAAGCTTGCCCACCTCCTAACTTGCTCTCGGGGGCAAAAAGGAAAATCTTTGCTGATGCTCCTAGTGGAAAACCTGTGCAGATTCAGTATGCTTTGCTTGAGGTGTTTATATTTAAAGGGAGAAAGAAAGAAAAGGAGAAAGGAAGGGAAAGAGGGAGAAAGGCAAGAGAGGAAGAGGGAAGAAAAATGGGGGAGGAAAAGAAGGAAGAAAGGAGGGAGGAAGCAGGAAACGGGGAAGGCAAAAACATAAAAATCAGAGCTGGAAATGGAGAAGGGTTGATTTCTGAAGTTCCTACTTAAGCACCTTTGCTTTCCTTTTATTAGACTTATGGTAAAAAAAAAAAAAAATTAAAATCTGCAGACTTGGTCGTCCTGCCCTTAAGTAAAGTATCTTCTCGGTTTTCCGTTAATCTGCACCCCCTCGGTTGTCCGGAGCCCTCTGCTTGCAGACCTTCTGTCCGCGAGGAACAGCGCACAGTGGTGGAGGAGTAAAGACAATCGCCCTTTGCAGATTCACTCTTATCAGGTTTAATAACTTCCACCTCAAACTGCCCCAACCCTCCGCGTTCCCTCCCGTCATTTATTTTCTGCCCCAGGGGCAAAGATCTTCCCCCGCGCTTCCCTTCTAGCTGTAGGAAGCCTCTGCACCTTGAAAGGGAGAAGAAAAGCAGAAGGGGTAGAAAGCAGAGGGGACGAGTGAGTACACACTTCTCGATGAATTTCAGAAACCGTGTATTTTAAAGAACGCCTATTTATGAGGTTTGGTTAACTTTGTTCCTGTTTTTATTTATGCTTTCCTTAAAAAAAAAAAAAAAACCCTACATGAATCACTTTATGAAGAAAAATGCCTTAAAAACAAAACAAAAACTCTTGACATCTTAAAATGATTTTTTTCTACCTCTTTGAAGAACATTCAGCCTAAACCTTCTCAGGGATCCAGGTGACTTTTTTTTTTCTTTCTTTTTTTTTTTTGAGTCTCCAAGATTAAAACCACTTACAAGTTATAGACAACAGATGCAAATATAAAATGTCCTACACCTCTGTTAGGAAGATTCAAAATTAACATTGTGTGAATGTGCATATATATTGCTTCCAAACTCTGAAAAAAATTCATAAAATGGAGACTCCAACCAAAGAGGAATTGTGTATGGAATACGTTGAAAATACACACAAACAACTTCTAAAGCAATAAGCAGTATAGACAGAGGTGCTCAATACAGCATTGAAGTTTCTGAAGATGTAGGGCAAAATGACCAAAAATACTAGAAATGGTCACTGTGGTGTCTAGCTTTTTTGTTCTATAAGCAGTGACAGATAAAGTTTAAAAAAAAAAAAAAAAAGAAAGAAAAAGAAAAGTTGCCCAGCCATCAACGCAGAGATAGCCTTTAAAATCCAGTTTTCAAAATATCTTCTATATAAACACATGAACAGGAGATTTGTGTTCAAAAATCTCAGTAATGATTTCCCTCTTAAAATCTACATAGAAAATTGGGTGGGGGGCTGATGACCCTGGGTTTCTCATTATGAATCGTTAAAGACTTTAGTTAGTGGCCACAATGATTCATCATTTTCAAAATAGAGGTTTTTAAATGTATGTATTTATATCAATCACCCTGAACAACTCTCTCTCTCTCTCTTTTAAATGCGTGCTTAGAGTCTGTAGTCTCTGTGTGACCCAGGGGTGCTTATATAACTAAATGTGGGTCTCTGAGTATAAATACGTGTTTATGAATTTTATAATATATGTCTGTGGGTCGCATCTAACTCCTGTGTGTGCAATAATGTTTTCCTTTCTGCTGAGGCTTACTTCTCCAGCCTATTGTTTGAGACAACAGATATAAGTTGCGATGGGAGAGGAGCGTGGATTTGGTGTGTATCCCCCATTTCCAATTATAGATGGATCATTACGGACAGCGGAGTCCTGAGAAGCCAGACATCTGCTCCTCACATGAATGCATTCACCTCCTAGAGACCAGGCTGCCATCATGCTCTGGAAGCTAGTGGAGAATGTCAAGTACGAAGATATCTACGAGGTGAGCCCACACCCCCAGCTGCATTTTAGAGCTTTGCGGATAGAGAATTTGAGCTTCTTGACACCCCAACTGATAGATATTTTAAAGCTATTTACTCGTAGATTTCCGGTCGGTTTTCTCGGCTTTCTTTAACTTTGAGGAAAGCAGGCTCTGGGAGACTTTGCTATTCTGAAAAAGGACTTTACGGTTGAAATCTGACAACTTTAGGAGCTTTTTTTTTTTCTTTTCTTTTCTTTTTCTTTCTTTCTTCCTCTCTTATGATGGGGGACTGTGGTGCTACTGAGTGTGGGCAGACGGCAAAAAATCAGAGATTCTGGTAAAGGCAGGGGCTCTCCTCGTTTCGAGCGGGAGAGAATTGGGTTTTCAAGCCTCATTCGTGACAGACTCGGGCTTTTAATTTTTATTTTTTTCCATAAAATTTCTGAAATCGTAACAAGCAGACCCAAGTGGAGGACGGAGAACTAGAGGGAAAGAGGTGACTAGACCGACGGATATAAGGGATGGATAGAAAACAATGTACGGAGCTGGAAGAGATCGTTTATTATTTTTTGTTTTCTCGTGTTTTGATTCTTGGCGGGTCGGTGGGTCCACGCCGAGATCGCAGCCGCACGCACCGCGTTGGGGCATTTTTAACGGAATCTGCCCTCGTCGGGTGGCGCGGCCCCGGGCTCCGGGCTCCGGGCTCCGGGCTCCGGGCTCCGAGGCTGCGGAGCCGGGGCTGAGCCGGGCTGAGCCGGGCCGGGCCGGGGGACCGCGCTCGCTGGCGCCGGGGCTCCCCCATCGGCCGGACCCCGCTCCCGAGAGCGACCGGCGGGCACCCGGGTGGGGAGCCAGGGAAGGGCGGAGGCGACGTCGAGGGAGGGAGGAAAAGCAGGAGAAAGGCTTAAAAGAAAGAAAGAAAAACAGAAAGAAAAAGAAAGCGAGAAGGAGTTGGGGACCGGCAGGGAGGAGGCCGCCGCGGACGAGCGAGGCACTGGAGATGGTGCCGAGGAAAGTTGCGCGAAGAGGAGCACATCCCGGGCTTCGGGCGCGGCCGAGCTCGGAAGCACCCAGCGGTCGCGGCGGGATCCCAGAGGCTGCTCCGAGGGCCCGCCAGGAAAGGCGCCGGCGGCTCGGGACTCCGGCGCAGCCCCGGGCGTCGCCTGCGGAGGCTGAGAGCGGAGGCTCGGCCGCCCGGAGGCCCCGGACCTCCCCACGCGCGTCCCGGGCGTGTGCGGGACAGACCGGCTCCCGCGCGTCCCGCAGCCGCCCGCGCCCCTCGGCTTCCACCAGCCCTAAATCCTAATTTTGGTGTACGTGTTAAAAAGAGATGAGAGGGAGAGAGACAGAGAGAGACCGGGAGAGAAAAGGAGAGAGAGAGAGAGAGAGAGAGAGAGAGAGAGAGAGAGAGAGAGAGAGAGAGAGAGAGAGAGAGAGAGAATCTGATGGGGGCGGGGAGCGCTGATTTAGGCTGAGAGCGGTGCTTGGGGCTTTCCTTTCCTCTTTGTGGTTGTGTATTGAGTGTAAGGAGCAGCCGCGCCTCCGCGCCTGGTGGGGTTTGTTTCGGTTCTGCCTCCTTTTCTTTCCTTAACAGGCGGGATAATGGTAAAGTCCGAGGCGTTAGAACTCTGTGCGCCCAAAGTAGACGGACCTTGGCGGGGCTGGGGCCGCGACGTAAACAGCGCCTGGGTATCAGTGGAAGGATTAAAGTAATCGGAGCAACACTCGTTCTTTGATTATGAAAAATAAACCGCTAAATGGGAAAAGAGGGAGGGAGGAGGAGGAATAGGAGGGAGGGAGGGAGAGAGGAAGAGGGAGGGGTGGAGTGGAAAGGGGAAGAGAAGACCGAGAAAGGAGGAGGGAGAGAAGAGGGAGAAGGAGAGAGAACATGGAGGGTATTCCTGGCTGCCTACATTTTCTGCTCAAAAACCTGGAGAACCCGCAGCGTGGTGGAAGGCGCCTATTTAAGTCTGGACCGAGGTTGAACTTTAACAGAAATGGCAGTCAGGCCAGTTGAACGGGTTCTTGAAACATCCAAAAAGGTTTTCTGTTGCCCCTGGCCTTGCTCGAAAAGGATAAGTTTAGTGTACTTGAAGATTGATTGCAGCATATTTTTTAAATCGAGGTAAAAATTGCAGACTGTGTAAGCACTCAAGAGGAGAGGGCTGTGCAGGGGAGGAAAAGCACCCATATCTCGCCCCTCTCCTTAAAAAAAAGAAAAAGAAATAGAAAAAAGAAAAGAAAGAAAAAGAAAAGAAAAAAATGAGTGTATTTGTCCACATTCAGTAAAAGTCGGCAAACAGCACTGTCAACAACCAGGCCCACCAATTTGCTTTTCTCCCCTCTCCAAATGACAAGGCAGTGCCCTCTTTTATTTTGTTTGTTTGGATTTTTAATCTACACACAAAGCATCCCAGGCGATCACTCCTTCCCATTAGGAAAGTCTCTCTCCTTAAACAGGGACGCCTACATTCCACAGAAGCCCCCACTGGCCAGCGCGGAGGAGCAGAGCCTGCCCTGCGCGTGTCCCGGCTCAGTTAATTGAAGTTCTGCCTCTTTCCTGCTAAACTTTTTCCCCAGTCTGCCTTTGCCAGCCCCCTCGTCTGATTACATCTAGTAATTCTCCACTGAATGAACGTCATTTACAATAGTAGGGGAGCTCTGTGCTGGCTGCTGCTTCACGCTCCATTTGTCCTCCATTCTCCCTTTAAAGTACTCGTGTAATATTAATAGTCATGAATATCAATTATTATGAGGCGGTGTAGGCAAGCGGAGGGAGGAAGGGGCGCCCGAGCAGTCTGAGCCCAGCTTCGGGTGGAAGAGGACTGAATCTCGAGCCCCAAAGAACGACAGAAGAAAAGAGGCCCAAAAGACAGCGCGAGACAGATGAACAGTCCTGTCTGTGTGTGACAGGCATCGCCAATCTTGTTGGAGGGGGGTATATATATATATATTTTTTTTTTTTTCTATTTTTGATGGCTTGTCCTGGAAACACCTCAAGCTCAGCTCCTGTGTCCTGCTCGCTTCTCTGCCGGACTCCTTGATTTTTTTTTCTTTTTTTAATCATTGTTTGATTTTGAGCAGTAACCAGGCTTTTTTTTCCAGATGTTAGTCCACACCTATTCATCCATGGTGAGTTTGGATTCACGTTGTACCACAATTGCATGCTGTCTCCTCTCCTCTCGCTGTCTCTCAGTCTCCGCATCTCTGTGTGTCTCACTCTCCGTCCGTCTGTCTTCTTTGAGCGCCTTTGGCTTGGTAATTTAGCACCATAATTGGACGAGGCTGCAGCTGCTTCTCTCTGCATTGTGTGTTCTCCGTCTGAGCTCCAAGAGTCAGCTGGGGTGGGGGGAGGCTGAACCGAAAAACTTTTTATTTGCCATTGCAGTTTGGAAATTTAGAGGACTGTTTCTGCAAAAGGAACCACGGGGGCTTTGCCATGGTATTTCCACAGAGGAGAGGGAGAAACTTAAAGTATCTCCACACACCTCCCCCTTCTTTTTTCACTTGGTTTACACTCCAAAGGCAACCAAGAATAAGTTTTCTGCCCCCCCCCCCCTTCCCACTTCAGGTCCTTCATTGTAACACCCTGATGTGTAATAGCATTCGATATAGAAAGGCAAGCTTAGAAATAACTCTTGCAAACCACAACTCAATTTAACAGGGGCTTAGGATATGATTTCAAAAAAGATCCATTTCAATCAAACACTATTTAAGTTATTTAATTCCTACTGGGGAGGGAGGGGTGACTGGGACTCAGATCTGGCGATCTCTGGGAGCTCCTGGAATCCCCCGGCTGCCGAAGGGACTCCTGGTCAGCCAGCTGCATTGCCAGGGAAGGCAGAAGCCGGTCTTTAAACAGGGAGCACTACAGCAGTTTGAAGTTTTATTCGTTGTGCTTTGGATCCCTGGGAGAGTTTTAAAAAATAGCGTAAAACATGCAGAAGAGCAAACACCATATGTAAGACTCCTACATTTTTAATTAAGACGTTTAGCGTCTGCGTGCTCACTCTGCGTTTCCTCTAGCCCCTTTTGGCCTGCTTTGCACGCCCCAAAGAAGGCTGGGGTGCTGACCAGTGGGTGACCCTCTTTCACTTTCCTCCCCAGAGCCTCCGGTTTGGAATTGCTCAAATCCTGTGGCCGAGTCCACCTGGGGTCTAAGTTTTACACTCTGGCCTCCCCCGCCCCGGGAAGACTTGCAGAAACCGGGCTTCTCCATTTGTCGCTTGTATTTTTTTTTTTCTTTCTTTCTTTTCTCTCTCTTCCCTCTGCCTCTCTTTCCTTTCCTTTCCTCTCTCCGCTCCCAGGACCGGCACGATGGCGTCCCGAGCCACAGCTCGAGGCTGTCTCAGCTGGGCTCGGTGTCCCAAGGACCCTACTCCAGCGCCCCGCCGCTGTCTCACACCCCGTCCTCGGACTTCCAGCCGCCCTACTTCCCGCCCCCCTACCAGCCGCTGCCCTACCACCAGAGCCAAGATCCCTACTCCCACGTCAACGACCCCTACTCCTTGAACCCACTGCACCAACCCCAGCAGCACCCCTGGGGCCAACGGCAGCGGCAAGAAGTGGGCTCGGAAGCCGGCTCTCTCCTGCCCCAGCCTCGGGCCGCCTTGCCCCAACTCTCCGGCCTGGACCCGCGGAGGGACTACCACTCGGTCCGCCGGCCGGACGTGCTGCTGCACTCGGCGCATCACGGCCTCGACGCGGGCATGGGGGACAGTCTCTCCCTGCACGGCCTCGGCCATCCCGGCATGGAAGACGTCCAGGTAACCACCACCAAACAAACAGACAGACAAGAAATAAATACCCGGGAGGGCGTAGGGGCAGGGAGGAGCAGCTCTGTCTCCTTGGGGGAAAGTTGTTCTCATCTTTAGAACAGGAGCAGCTGGACAGGACATACATAACTGTGCGCGAGTGTATGCACGTGTAATTCCACGGTGGCAATTTCTGAAGGCCTAATTGTGAAAGCCAGAACCACTAGAAAGTAAATTGTGAAGGAGAAAAATATATGTGTGTGTTTCAACTGTTCAGGATCATTAGAATCAAGGCTAATGTTTTTGTCTTGCCTCAGCTAAATGGCTCCTGCTTATTCTCCATGTCTTTGTGTGATCAAGCTTGGCGCCCCCTCCCCAGCCGCCACCATCAGGCACACCTCAGTGCCGCTGGCCCGGTCCCCTGGCTGGGCAGGTGAAGATCTGGCAGCCTACAGGGTGGGCCTCTAACCAGAAGGCACAAAGGCCACCATTGGCTCCAAAGGTTCCTGCTGGATTTACAAAGATTTAGCTAAGCATGACAATGCACACTAGGAGAAAGTGGAGAGCCATTTGTTTAAGTCAGATCTTGCTTTGAATTTCCCATAAACTGCAGAGCACTTTTTCCAAGATAAGGGTTTCCAAGTCATCACCTGAGAATGGGATCTTTGTAGGGGACAGATCCAGAAAGCCACAATGAGGACCAATGTCATTTTGCAGATTCTTTCCAGTTTGGGGTCCATTAAATGCCCATGGAGCAATAGTCCCCACTTTACTCCTCCGTCTTCTCCTCCCTCCATTAACACTGTCTCCTCCCCAATGCCACTACCCCAGTTAAAGAGGCATCACGTGTTTATTCCTTAAAACAAAAGGCTCAAAACACTCCCCCCTACCCTCCCACTGTCCCATCTGCAACCTACACAATGGAGCCTGGTTTAGTTGAGAAGATTTCGTTAAATTAAACAAAGAAACATCAAAGAAATTATTCCAAAAACTGTCTGGGTGATTCTAAGAAGGTTTCCTTTCCCCTCTTACTTAAATAGTCTCCAGAATAGATCAGTATGGTTTAGAGGTATTTCAGTGGCACTTTGATCTCATTGGCATAGTTGTATATATTATGTATAATTTTAGACATACCTCTGAAGTAAAGAAAAATGAAATGGGATGGAGAAAAGAGCACACAGATCATTCTTCTTTACTGTGCAGGAAAAAAAATTTAAACAGTTAAAGCATGGTAACAGCATCAAATGCTGTCTCTGTGTGGTCTATGATGGCTTATTATTTTTTTAAAAAACTCAGTTATTTATTATTATTTTTTAAATGAAATCACCTGATTTGTGGCTGTATTTGCCCAGAGTCATAAGAGTGAAGGTTTTGGTGATTTAACCAAGCTTGACTGTCCCTGTTTAGAGATATTGCTCATTTCAGAATATCATATGAGAAAGGAAATATTTAATAGTTTTTTTTTAATGTGTTGGGGTAATATGTGTCTCGAGGGAGAAAGTTTTTAAATTAACCTTTCTGCGTATGGTTCAAAGTGCTGGATAATGAAAGTGGAGCAGCTCACCACCATTACTCTCGGTGACGCTCTCACCAGCCCCTCACCCTGCAGCCAGGCCGAGGGGCTCCAGCATCCTTCCCGAAAAAGAGGGAGCAGACTTCTTCGAGTTTTGATCTTTTAAAGACAGAATTGTAAGGGGTCTTGAGTGTTTGGCAAAGGACTAATGGTGGGGAAGAAAGAGGGCCAGGTCCCTGTGCATTTCGGTGAATAATACCCTTATCAAAGCATGGGAGAGGATGTAAAGTGTTTGTGTGAACTGAGCATGGCTGCTGTCCAGAATAGAGACTGCAGAGTTGGAGAGGGCAGGGCGGAGAAAAGAGAAGGAGCAGACCAGGGTCCTCTCTGCTCCCGGCCCCACCTGACTCCCTCCCTGTTCCTCCTCCAGCTTCATCCCAGCCCGTGGCCCGGCCAGGTGAGGAGGCCTGCAGGACCTTCTTGGGACAGCCGTCAGTGCAAAGGGTTGCAGGGGATACACCCGTGCTTGTCCCAGGATGTAAGCAACCTGGGCAGGGATGATCCCTGTCTCAGTCTCCATGACAGACTTCCTAAGGCCAGGGTGAGGTTGAC
>PVLC010032707.1:0-11837 GCA_004027655.1 Graphiurus murinus
TCAGCCCTTTTATTAGGAACTTGCTAAACTACTGAGGCTGGTCTTGAACTTGTAGTCCTCCTGCCTCAGCCTCCAAGTATCTGGAATTACAGGTGCATGTGCCACCACATCTGGCTATAGGCTTTGATTTCTTAAGTGTATATGTATATATGTATAATTTTTAATGTATTCTCCATGATTAATCATAGGTTTATTAGAATTCCAGAAAACATTTTCCAGCTTTAAGTTTGGAAGCCAATTCTAGAGTCATACTTCATACTTTGTTCTCTGTTTCCATACTGTTTTGGACCGTCATCAATTTGAAGACTTTTTCAAGTACCTTTTGCGAGGCCTCCAGCAAAGGGAATCTAGTTGGTATTTGAGCCTCATACCTCAGGAGTGTGTGTGGTGATTGTCCACAGGTTTGTGTTGAAGTTGCTGGGTTCTGGGGAATGCCACAGATGGGACAGAGTAAAGAAGAGGAATAGATAGGGAGCCAAGGGGATGATCTTTTGAACCACGTCTGAGAGGCGAGATGAAAATGCAAGGGGAGAACTCACAATGAGAACCTTTGCCAAGAGAATCCAGAGCAATGCAGTGTGCGGAGTGGATGATACAGGTAGTCTGGGAATTAAGTGGAGAACTGGTGGCTTAGAGGAGCTTTTCTGGCATTTGTGAATTTTTTTTAGATTCCATAGTTCATGTCATTAAACTTCTGTATCACTAAATTTTCTTATGTTTTGCCTTAAAAATGTCAGCAAAAGGAGCCCCAGGGGTCTCAGTGGTTGAGAAAAACAAAAATGATTCTCTCAGAGTCCATTTTGGTTGTAGCTCTGTTCAGGGTCAGGCTTGGCCCTCACTCAAGGATCCACACTGAAGGGCAGCCCCCATCTGGACCATGCCTTTGTCATGGCAGGAGAAAAAAGGACATGGTAGAATTATGTGATGGCTAGTATAGCTTTGACTCTGAATTGGTATAGGTCATTTGTATTCATGTTTCTTTGGCTCTTGTTTTCACAGAGGACACTGCAAGTCACATGCCAACTGGCAGGGTGTATAATTCTCTCCAAGAGGGAGGAATGAGAAGTTGGGCATGAAATTTCAATCAACAACACCTTCCTTTCTGGATGAGACTTTACATGTTGTTAGTTGGCAGTTGTATGGAATTAGAAACATTAACCATGTTTCACTGATTTTAAGACATGTTTTCTCTCATAGTTGGAAGTCATGATGTGTCTTCCATTAGATGGGGTCTTGGAATCCCTACAAGCCAGGCAGCTGTTGCGATGTCACTGCCTTGGCATGGGCAAGCTTAGCAAGTAGTGCTGGTGGTGGGATTGGACACGTGACCACTTATATTTCAGGACTATTTGAGGAAGGAATACAAGATCTGATTTTCAACTGAAGACGTTTTGTTGACACTCTTTAATAAGATCAGCATTCATTACAGAATGGATGTCAGCAAATTGGAAACAAGACTTAGAGGCAATAGTGGAGCTTGTCTGCTTTTTTTCTTGTTGGTGTTGTTCAGAAAAGCTGCATAATCAGTGCTTCCATTGGCACAAAAGGCGCTGTTGTGTAGAAAACCTGGATTGAAGACTCTCAATAGAAAAGTCATTCAGAAGATTTGATCTTTGAATGTGAAGAAATTTTAGAAATACTTTCACTAATTTATTGTGGTTTTATTTTATTATGCATACATAATGTTATATGGAAGTATGTTATAAAGAACTTTATCAATAAGCATAAGTTAATTTTAAGTAGTTAGGAATCGTACCTTAATTGTTTTTCTTCCTCCTCTTTTTTTAAAAATTTTTGGTGCTACAGAGAGACTATGGGTACATTTTACTCTTAATGGCATCTATAAAAAATATAGTAACTTCTTACATACTTAAAATTTTTTGATATTTATTGGACAAATGGAGCTAAGATTTCTTTCTTAGAAGGCCTTATAGTACATACATTGGGATTAACTTTGAACCAAGTTCGTTTTAGCTTTAAATACAATTTGTAAAAGATGGGTAAGTAATATCCATGATCCATGGTTTTGTGTGTGTGTGTGTGTGTGTGTGTGTGTGTGTGTGTGCGTGTGTGTGCATGCACGTGGTACTGGAAATTGAACCCCTGGGGTGTTCTACTTCAGAGCTACACTCCCACTCCTATCTTATATTTTGTTTTTTAAAGTCTTTTTTTTTTGTGGTACTGGGGATTGAACTCAGGGGCATTGTACCTTCAAGCTATACCCCCAGCCCTATTTTTTATTCTTTATTTTGAAACCGGGTCTCACTAAGTTGTGGAGTGCCTCACTAGGTAGCTGAGGCTGGTGGCGAACCCGGATCCTCCGGTCTCAACCTCCCAAATGTTGGGATTACAAGGTGCACCACCATGCCCGGCTCTTAAATAGTCGTGCTAAGTTGCTGAACATTTTGCTAGGTTGCTGAGACTGGTCTTGAGCCTTTGATCCTCCTATCTCAGCCTCCTGAGTACTAGGATTACAGGGATTACAGGACTGTGCCACCACACCCAGCAATACCTGTGTTCTTGAACAGAAATTTCATTCCATTGTTTAGTTCCATATAATGAAGTTTTTTCTCTAAAAGGAAAGACTTAATTTTTTTATTAGTGCATTATAGTTATACATAATCGTGGGATTCATTGTAACACTTTTATACATTAACATAACATAATTTTATTACTCAATATCTCCCCTCCGCCCTTCCCCAATCTCTTTCCTTTACTGGTCTTTCTTATATTTAAATGAGATTCTCAACCCCTACTTTTTTTTCTCTAGCTTCTACATATGATTCAAAGCACATGGCCCTTGATTTTCTGAGACTGGCTCATCTCGCTCCAGATGATGCTCTCCAGTTCCATCCATTTTTCTGCAAATGACGTAATTTTGTTCTTTATGGCTGATTAAAACCCCATTTTAAATATTTATCATATTTTCTTTATCTATTCATCTGTTGATAAACACCTAGGCTGGTTCTATAACTTGGGTATATGCTGACTTTAGTTCTTTTGGAAAAATATCTTCGAGGAGTGGTGTATCTGTGTCATAGGGTGGTTCCATTCCTACCTTTGAGGCATCTTAGTACTGATTTACATAGTGACTGTGCCAATTTACAATCCTGAAGGGTGAGCTTTTGATAAGGAGATGATTATTTTCTTTCTAATCATTTAATCTTATATTAGAGTAGATAGCTAAAACTTTCTGTGTTCAAACAAAATAGTTTATAGTAGTACCTTAGATATAGAGTAGAAGATGTACTTGTGTCAGGAAAAAAAAATTGTGGGCTTCTTGGTTTTGAAGCTGCCAATGTGTTTTGAATTTAAATTAGATATACTGGAAATAAAAATTATTTACTCCATTAGTGATGAATTTAAATGAGATATACTGGAAATAAAAAGTATTACTCCATTAGTGATTCCCAAATCTAAACACAGGTTTAACACCAACTTGCATTCAGTACACAAATATTCAGGTATTCTGTTAGGGTTTACAAAGATGTAGAGCTTTTAGTTGGTTGTTGGCAACTAATAAGGAGTTAAAGGCCTTACTTTACCCACCCTAGATTTAGTGGCACTGTGGTTTAAAGGATAAGTGCATACATTTTGTAATCTGTCTAGATATGAGTTTGAATCCTAGTGTTGCTTGTTGGTCAACTTCTTTTTGATACTGGGATTGAACTAGGGTCATTTTACCCCTGAGTTCCACCCCTAGCCCTATTTTATTTCCTTTTTATTTTTTTATTTTTAGTTGTACTGGAGATTGAACCCCAGGGGCATTCTACCTCTGAGCTGCACTCTCAGTCTAACTACTTGATGAGACTGTCCTCTAGCTTGTCATCCTCCTATCTCAGCTTCTCAAATACTGGAATTACAGGCATGAGCCAAGATGCCCAGCTATTTTCTATTTTTGAAATACGGTTTCACTAGGTTGCTGAATCTTGCTACCTTGCTGAGGTTGTCCTTAAACCTGTGATCCTTCTGTCTTAGTCTCCCAAGTATTGGGATTACAGACATGTTCCACCACATCTGGCTTCCTTTGTCAACTTCTACAAGTCACCTCACCTTTCTACACCCCAGTTTCTTCAGTAGGGTTGTTGTGCAAACGTAGCACATGTAGAATTTAGTAGATGCTAGGATAATGCTATGTCCAAGTCATTGTTATACCATAATTCTCTTTATTTCAGTGTTGGGGAAAAAACTGATTTTTGATGTCAAATAGATCTTGCAGGATTTCAGTTCTGTCTCTGACATTTATTAAGTATGTGATCTTATACTGTCCACTTGAAGACTCTTACTGAGTTTCTACCTCATAAATATCTCAAACTGAATTTAGTATTGTCCACCCCCAGTTTTTCTCATTCTGCAGGGTTTCCATCTGTGTTAGTCACCATACAAAATACTTGAGATAATCATCTTATAAAGAGGAAATGCCTATTTTGTGCTCAGTGGTGGACATATTGCTCTTAGAGTTGTAGGTGTTCTAGCCCTTAATCGATTGACCCAGTTGTGTTAGGCCTGTGGCAAGGCAGAATATCATTATGGCAGTGGATGGAGGAGCAAAACTGCTCACCTCGTGGCCTGGAATGAACAAAAGAGAAGCAGAAAGAGGAATGGGCCAAGGTCCAACAATCCCCTTTTGGAGAATGCCTCCAGTGACTAAAAACCTCTTACTAGGCCCCACCACCTCCTAATAGTGCCCTGCTGAGGACTAAGTCTTAACACATTGGCCTTTGACTGACACACCCGAAATCTCAGGACCTGGCAGGCTGAGACGGGAGGATTGCAGGTTCAAGTACAGCCTCAGCAGTGTAGTGAGACTGAGCAATCTAGTGAGACCGAGCAATCTAGTGAGACCCTATTTCAAAACAAAATTTAAAAGGGCTGAGGGTCAGCTCAGAGGTAAAATGCCCCTGAATTCAATCCCTAGTTACCCCACCCCCTCCCCATGACAGATCCAAACTATAGCACTGTCTTATGAGTTTCTTATACTCCAAACCTGGGAATTATTCTATTCTTCCCTCAACCATTTCTGTCCGCCCCCCCCACGTTCATCTTTCACATCTGATTTTACTCTCTTATGTCAAGTCTGAGAATATCTTTTCAGCCTTGTTGTCATCACTTTTCATTGAAGTCTGCACCATTTCTCACCCAGACTATTGTGGCCATCTAACTAATTTTATGTTCTCTTCATGTCTGATTCTAGTTCTCTTCATGTCTGTTTTCCATAAAGCAGCTAGAATAACCTATGGAAACATAGTAGTTCCTCTTTCCTACCTCCAACTCCTTTTTTTTTTTTTTTTTCCAGTATTGGGGATGGAACCCAGGGGCACTCTATCTCTGAGCTACACCCCCAGCCCTATTTTTTATTCTTTATTTTGAAACAGGGTCTCACTAAGTTGCAGAGAGCCTCACTAAGTAGGTGAGGCTGACTTCGAACCTGGATCCTCCTGTCTCAGCCTCCCAAGTACTGGGATTACAAGGGCGAGCCAGCACGCTAGGCCCAACTCCTTATTTATAATTGTTTAGCCACTTCTTTTTACACCTGAATAAAGGTCCAAGTCCTTACTGAATGTGCCAGGAGAAGCTGTGTCTTGCCCCCATCCATCTCCGGCCTCATTTCCTGACACCAGCTCCATTGTGCTCTGTGATGGACATTTTGGCCTTCTTTTATTTCTTCTTTTGACTCAGCTTTCTTCCTGCCTCAAGGCTTTACCTAGTCGATGATATTCCCTCTATCCAGACCACTTCCTTTTCTGTGCTTTTGCCTCTCTAATTCCTTTGCATCCTTGAAGTCTGTGTATGATAATTCTTTGAGGAGCCATTTTCAGCCTCTCAGATAGACTAAGTTGGGTCTCTTTGAATATGCTTTTATAAAGCATGCATGTGTTTTCTTTTTGTTTTTGCATTTATTTCCCATTTAATGTCTTCCTTCTCTGGATTATGGTTTTCTGAGGGCATGGACTGTGTATGTTGTTTCTCCTCAGGTATTCCTAGAGTTTAGCATAGTACTTGCTACGTAGTGAGTACTCAGTAAGTATTTGTGGAAAGGATGAGCAAATGAATGAACATTTGTCTCCTGGGGTTAGAGGGAATTAAATTGGAGCACAAATGGTATCTTATTGCATGTCACATGACACATACAGGTTTGTGACATTGTTTTCTTCACCTTTTCCCCCCTGTACACCCCAAGCTTTAAGAAAGATGTCTAGCAGGATGGGCTGCGGAGGGGAATGCACCAAGTGATGCTGTGTGCGTGTATATGAATGTACCATTTTAAATCTCACCATGATGTCTACTTATGCACCAATAAAAGTATATATATGTATATATATATGCCTAGCATTAATTTCCAGACTACACCATGATGTCTACTTATGCACCAATAAAAGTATATATATGTATATATATATGCCTAGCATTAATTTCCAGACTATTGATTGCAGCCCACTAGTGGGTGATGAAATGAATTTAGTATATCTTGAAGTTGATTTTAAAAAATGAAATGGAATAGAATAACAGTAAAATAACATAGTAAGGAAAAATGTTCTTTTCTGAAACTTTTGGTGTTTGAATGTATGTATGTACTAGATGGAAGTGTAACATGTTTCTTAATGTGAGTAACAGGTAAAAAAAAAAATTGAAAGGCATCATTGGGACTATGTACAGCACAGTGTAGGGTAGCCTCTTAAAACCCTACTGTGTTTTAAGTTAGGGCAGCAAAATGAGCACATAGCCTGTGTTTAAAGAAATATAATTCTGCCCTTGATGACTTGTTATAGCGTTCAAGGCCCTAGAACCTTCCTTAGTTGTAAGTGCCATCTATTTAAAACCTTTGGGATTACTGACTTCCCCCCACTAAGAGAGTCTATTATTAACCTCTAGATTTTTTAAAGTAATTTTTACTTTTGTGTGTTGTATATATGACCCCTTTCTTTCTACTATATTAAAAAGATACCAGCAATATTGTTACTATTTAGTATGAAGACATCTGTCTTGTACAAAGTATATAATGATGGTGTTAACATTAAATTGTATTTGTCATAATGAAATTCTCTAATAGTTCAAATTACTGCTGTTATTAAATTTTATTACCCTGGTAACTTTATGGTCTTTAGTATTTCTAGTTTGATAAAATCAAATGCTATAAAGATACATAAAATTCAGATTATGCATAAGGTCCTAGAAACCCAGACAAAGACAAAAGGAAACCAAAGTATTTAAGGATTACAACCATTATAATTAATGTTTGTGGGAGCCTGGTAAATGATTTTATTTTTCAGTGAATTTCTTATATCGATTTGCTAAACATTTGTATAACTGAACTATGATTTTCTTCTTTAAGGCCAGTGGTCAGTTCAAAACCTTTGATGCAGTTGACTTTTTCTGCATTAATCATTGTTTTATTGGACAGTCTCCAAGGATGCATAAATTATGATAATAGAAGCTAGGAAAGGGCTGGAGCTTGTGGTTCCTGCTGCATTATTGCGTCCACTGGGATGGTGTGTTGTGTGCTTGCCCTCTGCATATTGTTGGGGTGAGGAATGGGATCTTGTCCCCCACAAAGCCAGAGACAACAATGAATTGTAAAAGGTATCAGAAAGCAATCCTGTTCAGTAGTCTATTTGGAACACTTAGATTTGATAGAACACAATTATTTTGGGCATCTCATGCATCTCACAAAACTAGAGGTTGTCTCCTTCCTTACGGTTAATCTTTCTGTAGGCATTAGTGACAAATGTTTAAATAATACAGATTGTTACCTCTTAATCCACCACAGTGAAAGACTGTGGTCAAGACACAGGGCTATTTTTATTGTCTTCTTACTGCCTTCTGCTAGCCGTTGCAGACTGGTCAGTGGATGTTGTTCTTAGGACAGATGCTAAACAATGGCTTCTTGTTTATTCTTTACAGATACATACATGTGTATATATTTATAATTTTACAAATAACATTTATATTGGAAAATTTAGAAAATAAATTTAAATATAATATAAATATTTCTTGCCATTCAGATACTTCCCATGATTTTATATATATATATTATATTTTAGTCTGTTGTCTGTATGCATATGAGAATACTGAATATTTTTCTGATGCATTTTATATGAAATGAATATTTTTAGGTAAAGTACACATTACCAAAGTTAACTGAAAAAGAAGTAAAAAAATTTACCTGGAACAATATTCATGGAAGAATTTGATAAACTTGTCAAAACACTTTTCCTAAAAAGTTGCTAGTTCCAGATGGTTTTGCTTGTCAGTATTCACATCTTTGCAGATAATGCCTGTGCTATTCAAACTGTTCTAAAATACATTTTTTTAATGGTATACTTCTTTGTAAGGTATAACCTATACACAAAAATGTTAGGACAAAAAGATCAGACAAAAAAGAAAAAACAGACCAAACTTATTTAGGTCGAGGTTACTAGCATGGATAAGCAATGATAGCACTGTTATTGCTCATTGTATTATTTTGAAAATCCACAGAAAATGTATTTTGTATATTTTGAATATAAAATGCCTTTATACTATATACTATGACTTAAAAATTAAGCTTTTCATCCCACAAAAGATTATCACATGTAGGATATAGAAAAGAACAACACAATTTTATTTTTAGTCATCAGTGCCTAAAAAACCTAAACACACACACACACACACACACACACACACACACACCCCAAAAAAACCCAAAAACAAACCCCCAAACCTAGTAACTTTAACACACCCAGGATTTATTTTTGATTCAGTGGATTGGTTGGGCTCCCTTGAACAGTGTGCTTCATGTGTCAGCTGCAGTCAGTCATCTGAGAGCTGGCATGTTCAAGATGGTTTCACCTACATGTCATGTACTTCACCTGTGTGGCTGGAACAGCAGGGTCCTGGTGGGCCTTTCACTGTCCATGTGGTGGCTCTTTACTCAGAAGTCCAGCCTCAGATCTGTGGTAGCCAGATCCTAAAATGACAAAAGCAGAAGCTGCTAAGTCTCTAAAGACTTAGACCCAAAAGATGCTCAGTATAATTTCTGCTGCATTCTGTTGTTCAAAGCAAGTCAGAAAGTCAGCCCTGTTGGAGAGGGGGAGCAGACTTCTCAGCCTGGTAGAAGTGGCATATGTTAGAGGGTTGGGCTTAGTTGTTGGTGACATCTTTGAAGACACTCTACTATACTAGCTTAAAGAGAATATTACTGGTGCCTTGAAGCCCTTACGTGTCCTTCCCTGCCCTCATTTTGTCCCCACTGTGAGCCCCAGATAATCACTACCCCCACCTATTTTAAAAATCATATTCTTGCTTTTCATGATTGTTTTGCCATAAGTAGCAGTATCTATGAATAATATACTATTTAGTTCTACATAATTGGTGTGAATTTATTAAAATCTTTTAAATTTCAACTTGAAATAATTATGTATTTGAAGATTATTATAAAACTCAGAAAAGTAAAAGAAAAAATTAAATAACTTCTCATCACAATCCCTAGGTATAATCATTGGTAATATTCTGGGATATGTTAACACACATACATGGCCCAAATTCCTATCTAGCAGCTCTTGTTCTCTGAATCTCATTGTTTCTTGAGTTTGAGTGACAAGAGCTACTATATTATCTGAATATACAGTAGTTAGTTCCTGAATTTTGGATTATAAATAGCAAGAATTCAAATTTGTGAGAGATTCATCCAAACATTCTTTTGACTCTGTTAGGGTGGTGAGAGTAGATAATGAAGGATATCTCTGTGTGCATGCATGTGTGTGTGTGCATGTGTTGGTATGTTTTTTTTTTAATTTTGGTGCTGGAGTCTGAATCCAGGGGCATTCTACCTCTGAGCTACACCACCAGGCCCCCCCCCCCTTTACTTTGAAACAGGGTCTTGCTAAGTTGCAAAGGGTCCCCCTAAATTGTTGAGGCTAGCCTTGAACCTGCAATCCTCCTATTTCAGCCTCTCAAGTATTGGGATTATAGGTGTGCAACACAGGACCCAGTTATGGTGTGTAATTTTAAGAAAAGGAGGTAGAGGATTGTACCATAGTACTTCTTTTTAAAATTAAGAATGGAGAAATGTGCTCTGTAGTTGGCTGTTACATATTATTCTGAGACTTTTTAAAATTTTAGTGTGTATGATAATTACCTGGAGAGCTTGTTAAAGCACAGCTTGTTGGACCCCATGACCAGAGTTTAAGTAGGTCTGGTGTGGCCCTTAGAATTTATATTTTAACAAGTGTTGGGGTGATGCTTTTCTGCTAGCATAGGGACCACAATTTTAGAACTTATGTTTTATAATATGGTTTTTAAAGGATATAGTATAGTTCCTCACATAAATGCATCGTAATTTATTTAGTCAATTCCTTCTAAGACACTTAGGTTGAGTAAATAGTTTTGGTGTTGTAAATAGTATTATCATGGCCATCATTATGCACTTTCATTAGCATTTCCTTTTAGCATATTTCTAGAAATTAAGTACCTGGTCAGAGGGTTTGCACATTCTTAAGACCTCTAGTATGTAATGTTGAATCATATTCTAGAAGGCTGCACTCATCTTATTCAAAGAAGGAAAATATGAGAAATATAATTCAACATTCTGAAGTCTCTGAGGGAACTTTCCAAAGGGGACTCCCCAAATAGCTTAACATTGAAATAAGTGCATTAACTCACTAAAATTATTATATTGTGGGGTAATATTCATTTGGATATAAAAATTCTAATATATTAAAAAGCTGACTATATTAAACCTTGCACATGGATAATTAGCATTAAATGTACTTTTTCAGATAAAAGAATCTATTCTTAAAACCTCTCAATATGTGAATCTTCATGTTGTTCATTATTTATAATCTCCTATAGTGAAATCCCACTGTAATTTTATATTTCCTATTGTAATTTAGTATAAAATGAATTATATTTTATGATGATCAAAGCAGTTCAAGGGAAGTTAATCTGATGGTAAGGGAAACAGATTGGGTAGGAATCCTGTATCATAGCTATGGTTTGTTTCCTGACTTTTGAGACCATCTAATCTCTAAAAACCTCAATTTTATCATCTCTGAAATGGTAACAGTAACCTGGGGTTTGCATAGAGAGGTTGGCATTGTTAGAACAGAGTATTAGTATCTTGTTGGAATTCTTGGAATTCTGCCAGTAGTAACTCTCTCTTTCTATGCATGAGGGAGAACCACAGATGAGAGAGAGACCAGTTATCCTTCCATAGCTCTTTCCATCCCAAGGGCCATTTTTTGCCCTGAGAAGGTGAAGGGATGGAGTTATCCCTAGGACTGATAGGTACTATTGTCTGCATCTTGAATGCCTCTTTATTTTTGTTTTATGTATCTACTTTGTTCCTTTGATACTTTCTTACTGGATTTTGGGAGGACTTTATGAATTTTTTTTTTTTTTTTTTTTTTTTTTTGCGGTACTGGGGATTGAACTCAGGGGCATTCTACCTCTGAGCTATACTCCAACCCTATTTTTTTTTCTTTATTTTGAAACAGGGTCTCACTAAGTTGCGGAGTGCCTCACTAGGTAGCTGAGGCTGGCTGTGAACCCGGATCCTCCGGTCTCAGCCTCCCGAATGCTGTGATTACAAGCATGCGCCACCACGCCCGGCTGGATTTTATGAATTCTAAAGCATTAAAAGCTCTTTGAAAACTGTACAGTGCTTTATGAACTCAAAATAATGTGACATTTGGCTCTATTTAAGAGCCTATAGAGCTGGGCATGGTGGCACATACCCATAATCCCAGTACTTGGGAGACTGAGACAGTAGGGTCACTGGTTTAAGACCAGCCTCAGCAACTTAGTGAGACCTTGTTTCAAGGTAAAAGATAAAAAATAAGCTGGGCATGGTAGTGCAT
>PVLC010032708.1:0-17990 GCA_004027655.1 Graphiurus murinus
TTTCTCTTTTTTTTTTTTTTTTTTTTTTTTTTTTTTGCGGTACTGGGGATTGAACTCAGGGGCATTCTACCTCCGAGCTATACCCCCAGCCCTACTTTTTTTATTCTTTATTTTGAAACAGGGTCTCACTAAGTTGCGGAGTGCCTCACTAGGTAGCTGAGGCTGGCCGCGAACCCGGATCCTCCAGTCTCAGCCTCCCAATGGCTGATTCCATTTTATATTATCTTGATCTCCAAGGTTCTTTCAAGGACAGAAAGCCATGATTATCCAAGATTTCAATAAGCAAACATGTCTTTCAAAAAATAGAAGACTAATGCTTGCCCTTCAATGGAAGGGAATTTAAGAAGACCAGAGGATTGGGCCATAAAAAGGGATGAAGTCCTGACAAGCTACAACTGGGCAAACCTGCAGAACGTTATGCTGCCTAAAGGAAGCCAGGCACCAATCCCATTCATGTGAAACGCCAGAGCCAGGAAATCTATAGACAAAGTAGACCTTTGGGCTAGAGAGGAGAGGAGGGGAAATAGCTCAAGAGTACAGAGTTTCTTTTTGAGGTGATGAAATTTTTCTATAATTGACTGTGATGATGGTTGCACATACCTGCGAAGACACCAAAATCACCAAATTATATTCTTTAAATTGATGCATTAGGAGCCGGGCATGGTGGCGCACGCTTGTAATCCCAGCATTCGGGAGGCTGATACCAGAGGATCCGGGTTCGTGGCCAGCCTCAGCTACCTAGTGAGGCACTCCGCAACTTAGTGAGACTCGGTTTCAAAATAAAGAATACAAAATAGGGCTGGGGGTGTAGCTCGGAGGTAGAATGCCCCTGAGTTCAATCCCCAGTACCACAAAAAATAAATAAATAAATAAATTGATGCATTAGTGACACATGCCTGTAACCCCAGTACTTGGGAAGCTGAAACAAGACTGCAGGTTTGAGGCCAGCTCAGATTAGTGAGACCCTGTTTCAAAATAAAAGATAAAAAGGGGGGACTGGGGAGTGTAGTTCAGAGGTAAAATGCCTCTGGGTTCAATCCCCAGTACCAAAAATAAATAAAAAATAATAAATGGATTAATTGTATGGCATGTGAATACACTCCGATAAAGCCATTTTTAGAACAAAGAGGCCATCCGGAAGGGTGGCCTAGATGGCTGCTGAGCCTCCAGTGTTCTGGCAGGAGGCATTGTTTTCCCCAACTGTGACCTACTCCCACGGTCCTTGTACCTCCAGACCTCGGGGAGCCCCAGGGACTCCAGGGTTCAACTCCCACTTGCAGCACCTGGCCTGGTCTCAACCACAGAGGATGCTGACGACAAGAGGGACTGAGAGCTCCAACCGTGACAGGTGTCTGCGGAAGCCCTACAGCCCCATAAAGCCCCTGCTCTGGCACTAGACTAGGGTCCCCAGCTGAACCACTCCTTGGAGCCACATACACAGGACACTGGATGAGTGAGCACAGTTTGCTCAGTCTCCTCTGCCCAAACGCTCTCTCCCTCCATTTGCTGTTACCTACCCCTGGCCCATTCCCTGTCCCTTAAACACACTGCAGGGACCCCTAGACCAGAGCATTCTCCCCAACATACTCCCTTCCTTTCCTCCTTCAGGTCTTGGTTCAAATTTCCCTTTCTCCATGAGGCCTAACCTGGCCACCTCATTTAAGAATCAAATCCCAGTTCCCCTATTATTTTTCCACAGCACATATCATACTAAGTTTTTTGTTTATTTGTTTGTTTGTTGTGGCACTGGGGATTGAACCCAGGGGCATTCTACCTCCAAGCTACACCCCCAGTCCTATTTTTATTTTTTAATTTGGTAACAGGGTCTCGCTAGGTTGATGAGAGTCTCACTACTTGCTGAGACTGTCCTCCAACCTTCAATTCTCCTGTCTCAGCCTCCCAAGTACTAGGATTACAAGTGTGTGCCACCACACCTGGCTCAAGTACTTTCTTTATTAATTAAGTAGGTTGTCTGCCTTCCTGGCCCTGTAAGCTCCTTGGGGTCATGGCTTTTGTCTGCTTTGCTTACTGAATAGACACCCAACACCTAAGACAGTGCCTGGAAACAGTAAGCATGTGATAAATGTCCAATGAATGAACTCCCTCTAGAGAACCCTGTTTTCAGATAGAACAAGTGGGCCATCAGCCTATTATTACCTGGGGCTCCTTATTCACAGTTTCTACTGACCTCCAGAGCCCAGCCAGAAAGCCACAAGGCTGAGAGGAACCACCTTTCCACCCCCTTAAATAATAAGCCTGTCACCAAAGCTAACAGAACTTTGACCCTTGGCCTCTTCTACTTCTGCCTCCAAAGCACCATGACGAGGCCAGATCTGGGCATATCTGGAGAGAGCTGGCTATTCTAGGATCTGCTCATATCCTCCAAGAACGTGAAAACCTTCCACCATTTTTGATTGTTTTGTTTTATCCTACTTTCACATCTTATCATTGTAGGGTGGGCTGGGAAAATACAAGTAAACTCACTTGCAAACATGGTAACTCTATCTCTTCTCATCTAGTAATTCCCCATTTACTTATTGTTTCACAAGACCACAGACTTCTGGAGAAGAGAGAATGGACCGTATTGGTCACCACTGAGGACATAACAGGTGTACAGTAACCACTGGAGTGCACCATCGGAGCTCATGAATTGTCGCTGATCATTATCACTATTACGTGGCTTGTGCTGGGTCTCAGTGAATGACTTGTCAAGTGTATATAACCATGAACCACAAGGGAACCCAAGACCAGCCAAAAACGACCCCTGGAACCTTCTGATGGGAAGATTCGCCCAGTGATCCCCAACTCTCCCCAGAGCTCTACAAAAGACATAGGAAAAGTAAAGTCAAAGGAATAGTGTTCCTAGATTGCTAGCAAAGTTCCAGATGAGAAACACAAAACCTGGAGAGGGTGGAGGAAGGGGGCTTGGCAAGCTAGCCCAAGGGTCACCTCTGCGGGCCCCAGCACCACCTAGGACTGTGTGAGCGCCCCCTATTGGTCGGAGGAGACCCCAAGAGACGCATTCCGCCGGCGTAGTTGAGTCCGGCCCTCCACTTTCCACCCCCTGTCACTCGGCTTAAGAGTGGAAAAACAAGGGAAACGACCCTCAGAACCTCGGAGAGCCAGAGGTGGAGGGGGAGGAGACTCAGGAGTCGGAGATGGGGAAGCGTCAGGCAGGGGCTGAAGAGAATCGCACAACAGGCTGGGAAGGGGAGCGTGGGAAAGTTGGGGTGGAAGTTTGCAACCGGGAAGAGAGAAAAGACCAGAAAGAACCCAAGATCCCCCGCACTGAGAAGACATAAGCAAAAGTGGGAGAGGGGGCGCGCTCGGAGGCGTGCGGGTGGCGCGAGAGAGCCGCGCGGGGACAGCGGCGCGAGCGGGGAGCTGCGGGGGCGCCCGCCCTGCCGACCCACCTGAGGCTGCCATGCCGCGGGGCGCAGCTCACATCCCCGCTCGCCGGCGCACTGTGCCCGGTGCCCGGAGCCCGGAGCAGCGGCCGGGCGGCGTCCCTGGGCGCGGGGCGGGAGGCGCCCGGCTCGGAGCAGGACCAGCCGCGGCTCTGGCGCTTCCTCCCGCGGGCAGCGAGGACTCGCCGCGAGGGCGTGTCCACAGGGCCGCCCCGCCTGCGGGGCTCGGCCGGGGCACCTGCGCCCGCGGCGGTTGGGGAGGGGAAGTGAGAACCCCAGGCCGACCCGGCGGCTGGCCAGCTCCCCGCACGGCATCCTGCGCCGGGGTAGAGGGGAGCCTGGAGCTTCGCACCACGAGCGTCCCGGGGCTCGAGAAAACTGGCCTGGCCCCTGATCAGACACCCAAGAGCAGCGGGGCTTAGAGGGGGGACTTGGGGAGAAGGGCCGGAGAGGCAGGACTGTCTGATCTTTGGGGCCTGGGGTGAAGAGCTGCATGGACGTGCCAGCTGTCTAGGCCCCTCATCCCCTGGGGCCTGTCGGGGGCGGAGGCAGACCCCGCAGGCTGTCCCTCAGGAAAAAGGAGGGCTCTGGAAGGGGAAGAGAGGAACGGCGGGGCGCCTGGCCCTGGGGACCTGGCGTTGCCCTTGAGTGCCCTCCTGTGACCCTTCCGCAATTCCTTGGATCTGTGGCACATGAACGTTAATTGTAATCTCATATGATAAATGTACGACACACTGCCGCGTATTAAGCTTTTCTACGAGGTGTTAAGCCCACATACATTACTGCGCTGCAACCCTCACACAGCACCCCTTACAGGTGGCATGCACCGCTGTCATCCGGCCAGTCCCTTGCTCAGGCTTCCACAGGGAGAAAATGCTCCTGGGGGTCCAAGTTGGGCCTGTTGATTCCAGAGCTAGGGCTCCTGCAGGTCCCTGCACTCACCTGCTACTGTCCTCCTCCCTTCCCTACTCCTGCAATTGATCTAAATAGCATCATGATGGAGTCCTCAACAACCCAGAGTCCAAAGGATGGTCCTAGAGAACAGAGAGGAGGGTGAGTTAGGAAGCAAGTCTAAGTAAAAATAAATGAAATGGGTTTAATAAAGGAAATAGCCTGTGAAGCTGTGTGCCTGTTTTCTATTGCCATAAAATAAATTACTACAAATTTAGTGACTTAAAACAACACAAATTTATTATCTTATAGTCCTGTTGTTCAGTAGTACAACAGGATTCTCACTGGATTAAAACCAAGGAGTTGGCAGGCTTGGGCTCCTTCCTGCCAAACAGCAGAGAATCCATTCGGTGTGTGTGTGTGTGTGTGTGTGTGTGTGTGTGTGTGTGTGTGTGTGTTTTCCTGGAAATGGAACCAAAGACCTTATGCATGTCAGGCAAGCACTCTACTTCTGAACTACTTCCCCAACCCAGCATGTGCAGCTTCTAGAAGACTCCATGTTCCTTAGGTGGTGGCCCCTCTCCTCCATCTTCAAAGCCAACAACGTACCGTCTCTATGTCCCTGCTTCCATCATTACATCTCTTTCTCTGGCTCTCTTCTGTCTCCCTCTTCCACTTTTAAGGACCCTAGTGAGTATGTTGAGAACACCCAACTAATCCAGGAAAATCTCCCCATTTTGAGGTCAGCTGATAGCAACTTCCATGCCATCTATAATTTTAATTCCTCTTGGCCATGAAACCTAGCACATTCAAAGATTCTAAGGCTTAGGACATAGACAACTTTGGAGGACCTCACTCTGCCTACCACGGGCCTGGGATAGCCAAAGCAGAGGTAAGCTTGCTGCCTGTGGTACCTTATACCTAGTCCCCAAGTTCAGGATGTCCCTGGCCTCCACTCCTCATCACACACTCTTACCGCCATCAGACACTTCTAGTCCTATACTACTCTTTAGTAGAAACTATAGAGAGTTTTTGCACAATTACTTACTTTAATTTGTGTTTCTTCCATTCAACTATAAGCCCCTTAGAAGCAGGTAGGATCCAAGACTATATTTTTCACCACAGAACCCCCAACACCTGGAGCCAAATGGTCAAAGAATGTGTTAGAATATGTTTGCAGAAGGGGTGAATGAATGGATGACTAAGACCAGAAAATCCTTAAATTTGAAATGGAGGGATCGAGCACTGAAAATTTTGGACCCCTAAGCCTGGAGAATGATAAGACTTCAAAGATAGCATACCTATAATCCCAGTACTTGGGGGGCTGAGATAGGAGGATCGCAGGTTTAAAGCCAGTGTACAGTAACTTAGTGAGACCCCGCCTCAAAATAAATAAGGATTAAGGGTGCAGCTCAGTGATAGAGCACCCCTGGGTTCAATCCCCAGTACCACATACAAACAAGAACGAAAATGTGAAAGATGGGTCATCGTGCCATGCGTGGTGGCCGCACTTATAAACCCAGTACTTGGGAGGCTGAGACAGGAGGATCGCAGGTTCACTGTCAGCCTTAGCGACTTAGTGAGGCACTCCAGAACTTGTCGAGACCCTGTTTCAAAATAAAGAATAAAAAATAGGTTTGGGAGTGTAGCTCAGAGGTAGAATGTCCCCGGGTTCAATCCCCAGTACCATACACCCCAAAAAGAAGATGGGTCGTACAGAATGCAAAAGTGAGGATAATGGTGAGCTTCAGTTTGGAAATGTTGGCCGGGCGTGGTGGCGCACGCTTGTAATCCCAGCATTCAGGAGGCTGAGACCGGAGGATCCGGGTTCAAGGCCAGCCTCAGCTACCTAGTGAGGCACTCTGCAACTTAGTGAGACTCGGCTTCAAAATAAAGAATAAAAAAAAATAGGGCTGGGGGTATAGCTCGGAGGTAGAATGCCCCTGAGTTCAATCCCCAGTACCACAAAAAAAAAAAAAAAAGAAAGAAAAAAAAGAAATGTTGGGTGTGAGGTGCCAGCAGGTGTCCTATGGAAAGTCTGTCATCTCAGAAAAGAGAAGAATGAAATAGGACTGGGGATGTAGCTTGGGGGTAGAATGTCCCTGGGTTCCATCCCTAGTATGAGAGAGACAGTGGGGGAGGGGGGGAGATGGAGATGGAGATGATGGAGATGGATGGGGGCTTAGGGCCTGGCGGAGGACCTCACACTTGCAGTTGAAGCTGCATGAGTGAGCAGGGAGAGAGGATAAAGAACAAGAGCTGGTCTCAAGGACAGAGCCATGGGGAAGGACCATGCTAAAGGACTGCAGACAAACAGTCTGCAAAGGAGACATAGGATGAGAAATGGGACCGAATGTCAAGGAGGCCTTTGAGGAGAAGACTGCCCGTAGTGGAGATCACTGTAAGGGACTGGGAGAATACCATAGGACATAAAAAGAACAAGCCCCAAAGGTCACAGTGACACCCAGAAGGATAAGCCAGAGCTGCAGAAACTGGGCTGCTAGACAATGGGAAGAGAGACGGGTGGTGAGGAAGGCAGGGATAGAGATCAGGACTGAAAGACAGGACCCAAATTCTTATCTCAGCCCTCCACCAGCCATGATGGGGCCTTGGGCAAGCCCTGACTCCAAAGGCCCTCTATTTCCTTGTGCACTGTGAAGGCAACCCAGCTCCGACACTGCGGATTCTTGAATGTTGGCCTTCTAGATCCTCCCTCTCCCCAAAGCCTCCCTTACTCATCCCAAGCCGCTGGAGCTGGCCAGTTCACACCTTCTCTTAGAGTCATCGCTGCTGAGGTGCATTCATCCATTTCATTTATCTTGTGGTACTGGGGATTGAACCTAGGGGCATTCTGCCTCTGAGCTACATCCCCAGCCCTATTTTATTTTTATTTTGAAACAGGGTCTCACTAGGTTGATGAGAGTCTCACTACTTGCTGAGGCTGTCCTCAAACCTGGGATCCTTCTGTCTCAGCCTCCCAAGTACTGGGATTACAAGCATGTGCCACCATGCCCATTATATTCATCCACTTTAGACCAACTTCCCTGAAATCCTCAGTGTTCACATGCATGAACTGGAGCTGGAAAGGAGTGGGGGACCCCTTTCTGCCTCCTAACTAAGAGGATCTGGAAAACTTTGAACCTAAAGGATACTTGCCAGAGATAACCTGCCAATTGCAGGCAAGGGCTTGGGTCAGCCATCCACGCCACTCATACTGATGAGCTGCACTGACCTTTGGAACTTGGTGGGAAGAGGACCCAGAGACAAAACTCCCTTGGTGAGAAGAAGACTAGCCCCCGAAGCAATCCACCCTGATTCTTTGTAAAGCAGGTGGGGCCAGGTTAGAGGAAGTAGTGTCTGTCTGGTTCTGTGCCTCCCTTTGTCTTTGTAGAATGTGGGGCCAAGGGAGGGACGCAGCTGCCCTCTGAAGGGCCCCAGTGAATGTGCCTGAGGAAGGACGGAGAACCTGGACTTGGCTGCTGCCCTTCAGTCCTGGCTGGTATGACAAACAAGAGGAGCTGGAGAGGTGAACGTGTGTCATCTGAGGGTCAGGGGGTGGAGGGGAATCCCTGCTTCTTACATCTTCAAGACACTATTTCAAGCCAGGTATGGTGGTGCACACTTGTAATCCCAGTACCTGGGAGGCTGAGACAGGAGGATTGCAGGTTCGCAGCCAGCCCTAGCTACTTAGTGAGGACCTCTGCAACTTAGTGAGACCGTATTTCAAAATAAAGAATAAAAAATAGGACTGGGGATATAGCTCGGAGGTAGAATGTCCCTGGGTTCAATCCTCAGTACCAAAAAAAAAAAAAAAAAAAAAAAAAAAAAAAAAAAAAATTATTTCATACTCTCTCAGACCTGGAGACCAGTCCTTGGGTATCAGCCTGGATATCAGTCTCATGCCCCTGAGTATCAGCTGATGCCATCCTCACTTGCTAGGACAAAAGGTGGAGGTAAAGGATGGTGAAATAGTGGGTGCTCTTAATCCATCCTAATTCTCTTAACTGCTGAGAAGGGTGCTGATCCTGTACTCATCTTAAAGATGAGTAAAGAGCTTAAATGCCTTTTGCCCTCAGGCTCACAGCTAGTGACTGCAGAACTGAGTTTGAACCCCAGTGGTCTCGCTCAAGAGCCCATGTTTCTGCCCCCTAAATTAAGTATAAGTGAGCAGCAGCTCCTGCTGCAACCCAAAGGGTCCCATAAGTTACTACCAGCCTGTGTTGGCATCACTTCTATGGCAGGTGGGCAGAGAAATAGCTCCTTATCACTTATGAGACCCCCTCCCCGCTCTGCCAGGCCTGCCCTACTCTCATGAAACATCAGGACCCTTCCTAGGAGCTCCCAGCATGCCCTTCCTCCCTGTCTCACTCCCTATCTGTGCCCCTACATCAGCAGCTCCTGGGCCCAGTGCCCAGCACAGAGCTCAGCACACAGTGGGAGTTCAATAGTGTTAGCTGTCTGTTTTGAAAGCATCAAGTCCAACCTTCTCAGTTTGCAGATGAAGGTGCTAACATGCATGTTAAGCAAAGTGCCCCAGGTCTCATCATCTTCAGTTGAATGGCTTATTCTTCACCTTGGTGACCATGGAGAGTCAGCCACACTCATCTGGATAGGGTAGAGAGTGCAGACAAGACAACGTGGGCAGGTGTGGACAGGGGAAAGGAGTTCCACACCTGGTGTAAGTAAGCAGCCTGGTCATCAGCCTGGATTTGTAAAGACTACTGCCCTTTCTACCTGCTCCAGACAGTTTCAGCCTAACCCAGCCAGGCATCATATTAAATCCGATGCAGGCAATTTGGGGACATTTGTAGCTTTTTAGGAGCAAATTGCTTTGTAAATGAAGCCTTGAAGCCTAACCTTCTTGCAAGAATGTAGCTGTCCTTTCTATTCACCTCGGGGCCCCTTCCTGGGCTATTTTAAGCAATGGCAGTGCTCATTTACAGGAAATATATTGGACACCTGCCATTTAATCCCAGTAAGGTGATTTATCTGAACCATGGTCATCTGGTTAGTAAGTGTTAGAGCTGGATCCTGAATTCAAATCCATTGGTTGCACGAGAGCTGCCTCCCCCGTCACGGGCTGTGATTCAAAACCCCGGCCAGTAGTGTTATGGTAGCGCTGTGATCTCCAACCCAAAAGCAACCTAAGCAACAAGAAAGATTGCTGGTTGCCCACTCAGTATCAGTTCTCCCCTTGTTTCTTAGTAAAGAATCCTAATTTTATTTGGGAATAGCAGTATGCCCCTCAAAAAGATTTCATTTCCCAGTGTCTCTTGCAAATTAGAAGTCAATGAGACATAAATGGAAGCCATTCAGTGAGGCACCCAGGAAAGTTCTTGTATGAGGCTTAACTCTGCTGGCAGATACACTTTTTGCCCTTCTCCCCTTCGCTTAGTTCCTGCCGGAATGTGAACCCAGTAGCCCTCTTGGATCATGAGGTGACCGTATGGATGGAAGCCACACACTGAGAATGGCATAGCAGAAAGATAGGCAGAGCCTAATTCCCTGCAGACCATGGGGCTCCCAAACAGACTTCAGGTTTCCCACCTCGGACTTCTTTGACATGAGTGGAGCGAGAAGTAAATACAGATCTGCCTTATTCAAATTATGATTTTTTGGGTGGCCTGCTGTATATAGCCAAACCTACTCTTTTACTGACAAGGGAATGGGAGGTAACATTTATTTAGCGCCAACTACAATCCTTGAACTTTCTCATGCTGTCTCACTTAATTTTCATAATAATTCTGCACCATTGGTATTATCACCACTTCACAGATGAAGAATCCAAGTGTGGGTGATATTAATCGTTTTTCCAGGATCGTTCAGCAGGTGGGAGAGTTGTGGCATAAACCCAGCTCAGACTGAACCCAAAGCCCAAGATCTTTTCATAATACGATGGCATATTGGATGCTTTCCAGAGAGTTAATTTAAAAGTACTTCCTGCCTGGCATTGTGGCACACATTTGTAATCCTAGCACTTGAGAGGCTGAGACAGGAGGATTGTAGGTTTGAGGACAGCCTCAGCAAATAGTGAGACTCTCATTAGCCTAGCGAGACTCTGTTTCAAAATAAAAATGAGCCAGGCGTGGTGGCGCACACTTGTAATCCCAGTACTTGGGAGGCTGAGACCGGAGGATGCGGGTTCGTGGCCAACCTCAGCTACTTAGTGAGGCCTGACTGGGGGTGTAGCTCAGAGGTAGAATGCTCCTGTGTTCAATCCCCAATACCACAAAAAATAAAAAGCCAGGCGTGATGGCGCACGCTTGTAATCCCAGCATTTGGGAGACTGAGACTGGAAGATCCGGTTCGCAGCCAGCCTCAGCTACCTAGTGGGGCCCTCTGCAACTTAGCGAAACCCGGTTTCAAAATAAAGAATAAAAAATAGGGCTGGGGGTATAGCTCGGAGGTAGAATGCCCCTGAGTTCAATCCCCAGTACAGCAAAATAAATAAATAAATAAAAATGAAAAATGGGCCTAGGGGTGTGACTTGGATGTAGATTACCCCTGGATTCAATCCCCAATGCCAAAATAAATAAGTAAATAAATACTTCCTGAGGACGCGTGGGTGCTCTTGGGTAGGGGTCACCCCCCTGCATCCCCATCACTTCACGTGCAGATGGTGACTTCAACGGTGCATGAGGGCATATCTTGCACACTTTCTACTTCTGTCTTTTGAGGTGCTGAAGCATAAAGTCTAGGCAGCTGTGACACAAATTTTAGGACTCGGCCTCATAGATTCTTAGAGCATTAGAGTTGAAAAAGACCCTGAGAGGCCATTATTGGACACATGTGGAGGTTACAGGCATGCACCACCACACCCAGCTTCCTTATTATCTCTCTTTCTTTTTTTTTTTTTGCAGTACTGGGGATGGAACCCAGGGTCATTCTACCTCTGAGCTATACCCCCAGTCCTATTTTTTTTTTTTATTCTTTATTTTGAAACAGGGTCTCACTAAGTTGTGGAGGGCCTCTCTAAGTAGTCGAGGCTGACGGTGAACCCGGGTTGTAATGATGGCCCCTCTTTCACTTCTGATATTAATAATCGTGTCCTCTCTCTGTGTATCTGTCCTGCTATCTGTCTCTATCAGTCTAAATAGATGTTTATCAATTTTCTTGTTCTTTCCAAAAATCCTGCTTTTGGTTTTGTTAGTTTTCTATTGTTTGTGTTCTACTTCATTTCCTTCTGCTCTCATCTTTGTTATTTCCTCCCTTCTGCTTATTTTGAGTTCTCTTTTCTAGCTTGCTAAGAGTGACTCACAATTGGCTTTATTCCTTTCATCTTTCCTAATATAAGCATTTTTGATATGTTGTATTTTCATTGTAATTTAGTTCATTATATATTGTAATTTAAATTCAATTCAATTTTAATTTAGTTTTATATATATACAATCTATATATATGTATAAGTATTCAAATTCAATTCAGTTGTAATTTAGTTTTAAATATATACTATATATATATATAAACATTATATGTGAGGGGGTACTAGGGATTTAACCCTACCTCTCTCTACCTCTAGACTATAGCCCCCAGCCCTATAGCTCTTTTTTTTAAACAGGGTCTCACTAAGTTGCCGAAGCTAACTTTGAACCTGCAAGGTTCACCTACAGGTGTACACCACCATGCCCAGCTAGTTCAAAATATTTCAAAATGTCCCCTATGATTACTTCTTTGAATGACAGGTTATGTAAAAGTAATACAATCTCTAAATATTAACAACTTTTTGTGTGTATTGTACTGGGGATTGAACTCAGGTGCATTCTACCTCCGAGCTACACCCCTAGTCCTAGTTTTTATTCTTTTTTTGGAAACAGGTTCTTACTAAGTTGTGGAAAACCTCACTAAGTAGCTGAGGCTGCCAGGTGTGGTGGCGCACACTTATAGCCCCAGCATTTGGGAGGCTGAGCCTGGAGGATCTGGGTTCATGGACAGCCTCAGCTGCTTAGTGAGGCCCTCCGAAACTTAGTGAGACCCTGTTTCAAAATAAAGAATAAAAAATAGGGCTTGGGCTGTAGCTTGGAGGTAGAATGCCCCTGAGTTCCATCCCCGGTACCGCAAAAAAAAGTAGCTGAGACCGGCCTCAAACCCAGATCCTCCGGTCTCAGCCTCCCAAGTACTGGGATTACAAGCGTGCACCACCACACCTGGGGAACAGCTCTATTAACACCTTTAAAAGTCACATTGTTAGCCGGGCGTGGTGGCGCACGCTTGTAATCCCAACATTCGGGAGGCTGAGACTGGAGGATCCGGGTTCGCGGCCGGCCTCAGCTACCTAGTGAGGCACTCCGCAACTTAGTGAGACTCGGTTTCAAAATAAAGAATAAAAAATAGGGTTGGGGGTATAGCTCGGAGGTAGAATGCCCCTGAGTTCAATCCCCAGTACCGCAAAAAAAATAATAATAATAAAGAATTAAAAATGGGACTGGGGGTGTAGCTCAGAGGTAGAATGTCCCTGGATTCAATCCCCAGTACCAAAAAAAAAAAAAAAGTTTAAAAAAATTTTAAAAAATAATAAATAAATAAATAAAAGTCACATTGTTGCTATTGACTAATAATTTAATTCTATTATGGGCAGAGCTGACTATATGATTTTAGCTTTTTGTGTTTATTGATATTTGCTTTATGTTCCGGTTTATAATCTGTCTTGGTAAAGGTGTATTTGACAAGATTATGGATTCTGCAATCATTGGGTATAGTGTCAACTAGGTCAAGATGGCCTGGTCATATTGGAGCGCACCCTGAACACTTGTAAATGACACCCGGAGAGACTCTGGGTTGTATTATGCCTCTAAAATCTTTTCTTTAAGCAGACAGTTATTTTTGGCTACACTCCAACTCCCTGTTCTGCAGGGTGGTGGGCATCAGCTGAACTTTCTGTCTAGTTCCCTCAGACCTTAGGGTGATTTGCACCCTTCCCTGCACAGTCTGGTCAGGAGTGGACAGAGTCCAGACAGAGCTTGGAGCTCTCTTCTCTTCTCCTTTCAGACATAACCTCCCTCCTTTCCAGTTGCTGCATCCTTTGATTCTTCAAGACAGGTAGACTGTGCATGACCTGTGCAAACTTCAACCACCCCTCAGGACACAGGCTGAACCTGCCCTCTGGCAAGAAGCTATGAAAATGAGAAACACAAAGCCATTTTCTTCTTTTAAATGTCCTCTCCTCCAGTGTCTGTGTGTTTCTTGTGGCTTTCCCATGATTTTAGGTAGTTGTTGTTTTTGTTTGTTTTGTCCAGAGGCCTGGCCCGGAGGAGACTCCAGTGACATCAGAAGCATCTGACCATGGGCATGTCTAGCAGGAACTAGCCCGGTCCAGTGATGCACACCTGGAATCCTAGCACTTGGGAGGCTGAGACGGGAGGATTGCAGGTTCTAGGCCAGCACACATTAACTTAATGAGACCCTGTTTCAAAATAAAAAATAAAAAGGCCTGGGGGTATAGCTCAGTGGTAGACTGTCCCTGGGTTCAATATCCTATACCACACACACAAAAAAGGGGAAACCAGCTGGCCAGCACCTCTGGTGCCACTCTAAGAAATGCTAAAACATCACAGGGATGAATCAGAAATATGGAGCCAATTAACTCAGGTTTCATGAATGACCCCTCATATATAGAGATTAAATGCAAAATAATTCCTGCCTAAATAAACATGGTCCTTAAGTGAACACTTAACAACATCAAAAGAAAATCTATTAATCAAGACATGCTTCTAGGCCAATGCATATATTTGTTTAAATATTCTTGAATACTCTATATTTATAGATATGTCATACTATATCAGTTCTCTACTCATGAAAGTTATTTTTCATTGGGTTAAGATCATCTTTTTGCCCCTACAAAGATATGCTACAACAAATTTCCTTGAATATATTTCATTTCTTCTTCTTTTGCTTCTGCTTTTGTATATATATATATATATATACAATATATATATACAATATATATATACACAATATATATATACAATATATATATACAATATATATATATTCAATATATATATATTGAACCCAGGGGCAGTCTATCTCCAAGCTATACCCTCAGTCCTTGTAATTTTTAAATTTTGAAACAGGATATTTCTTTTTTTTTATTTTTTTTTTCAGCACGGATTTTTTATACATTTCTTGAGTACAACAGGGTTACATAGACATTTATGACATATCAATCATTGTCAGATCACAAATAGCACCACTTCTTCATTTAACACGTATAGCCCACATTCTTAACATAGCCTGGTAAAGCAAACTTTCTAGAGTCATAAAACCATACTCCTTTAGGGTCATATATTTACTTTCTAAGAAGTAGGAGGGTCTTTCATCTATGCATCCTAAGGGCAGTCTCCAGACTTCAAGACGCCAATGTAGCCATAGCAGAAGAGTCAGTATAATTGCTCGTATATGCAGATAGCAACTGCCAGGTGGGAAAGGGCCCAGCTGGGCTCCCACAACCTCCCCGTTTTTATTTTAAAATGCACTAAGGACTGTGCCTGTCTTAGGTCGTTTCCTACCAGGTGCTTAATCTTACCTGTCATGGGGTCTCGATGAGTCATTCAACGAGCCCTGTCTTAGGTTGATTTGCCCTGAGAAAATCGAACCCGTCATTGACTACCAGGCCCTGTGCGAGGAAGTGCTTTTTTATTACATGTAAATCTGCTCATATAATAACATAGACACTGATCACAAGGCGTACAACAAGTGGTAGAATGCATAAACCTAGAATGACTATTGCTGTTATTACGATAACTCCTCCTAGCAAGGAGGTAAACGAGGGCCAGGTAGTGACCAAGGCTTGAAGCCGATCTACAAATGTCTTAGCTGTTTCTGAAACAGGATATTTCTGAGCCAGGTGTGGTGACACACGCTTGTAATCCCAGTACTTGGGAGGCTGAGACTGGAGGATCCCGGTTCTCGGCCAGCCTCAGCAACTTAGTGAGGCCCTCCTCGACTTAGTGAGACCCTGTTTCAAAATAAAGAATAAAAAATAGGGCCAGGGGTGTAGCTCGGAGGTAGAATGCCCCTGGGTTCAATCCCCAGTCCTTGAAAAAAAAAAAAAGAAACAGGATATTTCTAACTTTCTAAGGGTCTCACTAAATTGCTGTGGCTGGTCTCTAAACTCCAATCTTCGTATTTCAGCCTCCCAAGGACTGGGACTAAGGAGTGCACCACTGTGCCTGGCTTCCTTGAACATATCTCTTTATGTACTGGTGCCAGACTGCAAAAAAAGTAGCATTGCAGAGTTGAATGATATGTGCATCTAAAAGTTAAACATATTTTATTATAATGCTTTCTAGAAAGGGTATAGTCTCACCAATCTTTTTATATTTGCCAATCTGAAAGATCAAAAATACTCTACTCATTACTGTGCCAAATGGCATTTCTCTGAATATTAGTGATGTTGAGAATATTTTCATATTGCCTACAATTTGTACTTTTTTTCTGGAAATGCCTGTCGATATGCTTTGCCAAATTTTAATTGGATTGTCTTTATTATCATTATTATTATCATTGGTTTATAGGAGCTGAAATGTACTTTGTCATATATATTTTAAATATGCAGTCTATCATTTGTCCTTTGACCTAATTTATACTTTCTCTCACTACACAAAAGATACATTAATTTTTAAGAGTTAATATATTACTATTATTTTCATATGATCACTCTTAGAGTTTCTGGGTTTCTCCTTTTGCTTCAGGGTCTTCTTTCAAATTTTATAAATAATCTTCTAATTTGTCTAATATTTTTATTTTTCACATTTAGACTTTTAGTCCATCTGGAGTTTATTTTTGCATATGAAGTAGGGTAGAAATGTGACTGTATTTTCTTCCAGATGGATAGTCAGTTCTGTTAGCACCATATATTAAGTAAACCATCTTTCCCCCTCCAAATGAAATGTCATTTTTATTTATAATAAGCTCCTATTCAAATTTGGTTTTGTACTCTTTACTAGGTTATTCCTATGCTATACATATGATTTATATTATCATGGTATGATAAGTTTTATTGCCTGGCACAAAGGTTGGAATTATGTTTAATGGCTAGTAATATAGATGCAAATAACAGAAATGGAAAGGAGAAATAAGTTCATTTCTTTCATATAGAGAAGTCTGTTGCCAGGCTTGTTGGTACACACTGTAATCCCAGTACTTCAGAGGCTGAGATAGTAGCATCACAGGTTCGAAACCAGCCTCTGCAAATTAGCAAGGGTCTCAGCAATTTAGCAAGGCCCTATTTACAAATAAAAAATAAAATAGGGCCGGGCGTGGTGGTGCACGCTTGTAATCCCAGCATTTGGGAGGCTGAGACCGGAGGATCCGGGTTCGCAGCCAGCCTCAGCTACCTAGTGAGGCACTCCGCAACTTAGTGAGACCCGGTTTCAAAATAAAGAATAAAAAATAGGGCTGCGGGTGTAGCTCGGAGGTAGAATGCCCCTGAGCTCAATCCCCAGTACCGCAAAATAAATAAATAAATAAATAAATAAATAAATAAATAAATAAAAAAAATAGGGCTGGGAGTGTAGCTCAGAGGTAGAATGCCCCTTGATGTAATCCCCAGCATCCCCCAACACACACACACACACACACACACACACACACACACACACACACACACACACTTTAGAAAAATAACTAGGCCAGCCGGGTGTGGTGGCAAACACTTGTAATCCCAGTACTTGGGAGGCTGAGACAAAAGGATCCTGGTTCACGGCAAGCCTCAGCTACTTAGTGAGGCACTCCGCAACTTGGTGAGATCCTGTTTCAAAATAAAGAATAAAAAATGGGGCTGGGGATGTAGCTTGGAGGTAGAATGCCCCTGGGTTCAATCTCCAGTACCACAAAAAAAAAAGAACTAGGCCAGGTTAGGACAGGCCTAGGTCAATACTTGAAAGGCTGAGACAGGAGGATCACAGTTTGGAGACCAGCAGCACTTCTTGCAAGACCCAGTTTCAAAATAAAATATGAATAGGGCTGTGGATGTAGCTCAAAGGTAGAACACCCCTGGGTTCAATCACCAGCACCAAAAAAAAAAAAAAAAAAAAAAACTGCCCAAAACCAGAGCAAGGTATCTGACATACAGTAAGGGATCAAAAAGCCATACTCATGACCAGCATTGGGCAAGCAGGACAGTTGGGGGCTTTGTGTCTCCTCTATCTCATCAACTCCTTCAGACACTCCATTATTATTTAAATATAGTATTGCTGGGCACGGTGACTCACACTTGTAATCTCAGTACTTGGGAGGCTGAGGTAGCAGGATCACAAGTTCAAGGACAACCTCAGCAAGAAGTAAGACTCATCAACCTAGTGAGACCCTGTTTCAAAATCAAAGTCTAGGGGTGGAACTCAAAGAAAGAATGCTCCTGGGCTCAATTCCCAATACCACAAAAAAGTAAAATAAAATAGGGCTGGAGGTATGGCTTGGAGATAGAAAGGCCCAGCCTCAACTACTAGTGAAGCCCTCCGCAACTTAGTGAGACCCTGTTTCAAAATAAAGAATTAAAAAATAAGCCGGGCGTGGTGGCGCACGCTTGTAATCCCAGCATTTGGGAGGCTGAGACCGGAGGATCCGGGTTCGCGGCCAGCCTCAGCTACCTAAGTGAGGCACTCCGCAACTTAGTGAGACCCGGTTTCAAAATAAAGAATAAAAAATAGGGCTGGGGGTATAGCTCGGAGGTAGAATGCCTCTGAGTTCAATCCC